>JAUESI010000003.1:2406752-2417648 GCA_032275145.1 Synergus laeviventris
ATAATAATCAAAAATTTTCAATATTCACAACCTTCACAACACAACGTGTGACAGATCCTATCGCGCATATCTCGAAGTATCCCGAATTGCACCCGAATGGTTCCGAAACAAAAGTCGGATGAACATGACGGCTCTTCAAGTCGGCACAGATCGCTCTATTGAATCCTGTATCCAGTGTATTATCAGAGATATCAGTGGAAATACCCAATTGGTGGCTTGTTGGTGTTTGGTTTGTGAGGTGATGTGAAATCGTAAAGGGGTGAAATGAGGAATTGTTTGGTGTTACCTGGTGTTACCCGCCTTGAGAGTGTGAGCAAGTGTGAGGTGAGGAAGGTCCAGGTCCAAAAGGTCTGAAAAGGTCCAAAACATTCGACTTATACAGCAATATAGAAAAATATTTCTGAGGTTAATTGTGTCAACTAATTAGTTCTAAGTATAATGTTATTATAGTGGAAATAGTGTTTAAGTGAAAGATAGCATGACTGTTGTGTGTGCAGACTACATGAAATTGTTATTCGAGGATATACATACTGCAACCAGCTGCGACTATGATGTATCGATATAAGGAAAAGTGAACATAACCTCTCGTAAAATTAATTTATTAGCGGATCCAGCGAAATGAGCAAAATTAGCAGGTAAAAGCTCACTATCTAATTTTTTCTTAAGAATTTATAGCATACTTGCAATACAACCTGACCTAAAGTTATTATATTTTTTTATTATATACTTTTATTTATACTTTCTAGCTAACTCTACAAATTAATGGAACTGTTAGAGGAGCTTACATAAATTATTAGATATTACTTTACTATAAATAATAATCTACGTTTTACATAATATTCATACACATGTGTGTGTTTGGTTTTATACAATTTTTTTAATGCATGATATTTGATGTATTTTTGGTTTTGTAATTGATTTCATATAACATGTTATATTGTTGAAGTTTTAATAACATTGTTTCACTGTTTGAAATTAAGCATATAGTATATAGTAATACCGGAGGAATTATTGAGAGTTGTTATTAGAGGACTGGTAAAACTATACATTTACTTTAGTTTTTAAAAAATCTTTGTTTCAGTAACTCTATTGTACGATGGATTGTAAAGTATGCATAAAGGTCGATTCTGGCATGGAACAAACGGCAGGAGATATAAACTCTTCCAATCAGCAGGAACAAATCATTAGAAGGGAAGAACCATGGTATGATAGAGGAATAATTAATGTACCTCACCAACAGGAAATTCAGGCTTCATACTGCAAGTATGAAACTCATATGGGTGAGTTTAATATCACGGATAACTTACTGTACTTTATCAAACTTAAATTATATATACCATACATATTTTTGTTTTACCTAGATAATGTTTACAGTGTAATTTAATTTAATGTAAAAATAATTCGACAGCAGTATCAGGGGTTTCAGGAGCTTCAGAGGTTCATTTTGTGGAGATGCCTATAGCTGCTCAGTGGTGGCGTGATACGTCAACTATTTCCACAGATCCATTACGTCCTGATGAAGGATCAAGTGGAGTTCCTTCATATCCAGTAATAGGTATAATGTTTTGTTCATTTAACTTTTAAACATTTTTTATTAAATTGGTTTGTACAAACTATATAGGTCACATGGTTGAACAACAATCTTCAATAATTTTCCAAACGGCAGTAGAGGATGTAGTTCTTAAAAAAGGAACAAAGGTAAAAGTCACGAAGAAATTCAAGTTAACAAAGGAGACAAAAGATGCTATGAAACGTTCCAAGCATCCTGAGAAGTGGAAGGTTAACGTCAAGAAAAATGCCAGGTTAAAAGGAGAAGAATATATCGGTGTTGGAGGTAATTTCTAATTTGATTGTATGTACTCTCTCTCTCTCTCGGATTACATTGATACTGATCTAATTGATTAGCGACTTAAAAAATTGTGAATTGATAACTAAATCTAATTAGTTTAAAAAATTTTGTGGAAACATCCTTAATCGTGTTAATTTTTTTCAGGTAAATTAGTGCCAGCAAAAGTGATGGGTCCCCCATGTGATTGCAGAATGCGATGCAACGACAAAATAGACGAAATAACTCGACAACAATTACACGGCGTTTTCTGGAAAACCTGCACTTGGGAACAGCGGAAGCAATATATCGCATTACTGGTTAAAGAATCTCCCAAACAACGAACTCGATGTCGTGGCGATGTCAAGTCAGAAAATCGAAGACAAGTTACCTTCACATACTCCTTACTGATAAACGGGGATTTCATGACTGTCTGTAAAAGTATGTTCCTCAGTACATTTTCCGTGTCGGAGAAATTCGTGCGTCACGCAATGGATAAGAAAAGAACTTCTCCAGGTGGAATTATAGGACCAGATCAGCGAGGTCGTCACACGCCAAAAAGTAAAAAAAGTGAAGTAGTTCGAGATCGAATTCGCCAGCATATCAAATCCTTCCCCACAGAAAAGTCACTCGATCCAAAAGATCCAAGTAGTCAAAGATATCTTGAATCTGGTTTGAGTATAGCAGCAATGCATAAATTATACGTTAGTAAGTGCAAGGAAGAAGGCGTATTGGATAGTGAAATTGTCAAAGAAAGTTACTATCGAGAAATGTTCAAAGCTGAGTTTAATTTAGCATTCAAACCCCTCAAGACAAAGAAAGATTTTGATGATAAGGATGAAGATTTAACATAGTTATTTTATTATTAAACTAATAATTATTCGATTATTATTAAGTCTGCAGTATGTCTCAACTTTTAGCTTTATTAATATTGCATTTATAAAAAAAATTTTTTTTTTAAGTTTCATAAACATTTAAAGATATTCTAGATAGAAATACAATATTTTAGCTATTGAATTAGCTATATAAAGTTATTACGAATATTATGTCATTTATGACTTACCGATAGAAAAATGTAAATAGTTTTTATATTGTGAACAATCTACGAGTCCCATAGTTTTTCATACATGCATAAATGTCTTAAAAGTTATTCGGAACAATTTCTGTTTACTTGGTGTTTATCGCATAACAGCTATTCGAGCCTAGAAGGGTTTAATTTTGAGCTATTTTAATTTAAGTAAAGAAAGAATATATTTACCTTCACTATTTGATAATATCTAGGTATATACAAATTTTTAAAACATAAAACAAATAATATTTAAATATATGTAAATTATCGATTATTTATATACCTTCAAATGTTTACGTTTTTACACTTTTCTCGTCGTTTCTGACGTTTACACGATCTAAATTGAATTTAAAAATCCTTTTGACATAGAAATCAGGAAATTAACTAAATAAAATCATTTCGACGATTCCAGATCTTTGTAGGTCTTATACTGTAAAACCTTTTACTTAAAATCATATATCATTCTACGTTTTCGCAATGTCAAATCTAAAAGAACTTGACATTTAAAAAATAAAACTAGAAAGCTAACATCAGTCCAGCAACAAAATCGTAGTGTCATAAGTACACTCTCAATCCGTTATAAAATTTTGAATTTTTCAAACATTTGTAATTCATACGCGACGTTCGCGGTTTTACTATATATTTAAATAAACTCTGTCTATGCGTTATTTTCGACAAACAAACTCAAACTTTCGCATCTAAATTGTTAAACTAAATAAAGAGATGCTGCAAAAATTTGCGACAGAGAGTTTCTAAGAATATAGAAGTTTATCATTTGCATATATCATACAAATAATGAATTCATCTTTTTGTAAAGCGCTATATTCCCTTCTCCTTTTTCTCACCTTCCTTTGCTATCTCTTTCCAAGTTGGATTTCATCCCCTTAGAGGACGCAGCCATTCTTTGATTTTCACAAAGTTTAACATTTTTCATCCGATTATTCCGATTCCACTAGGTGTGCGTCTTACATTCATTTTTTCTCAGCCTGTGAACTTACTTCTCTGCAGCGTAACGTTGCTTTTTCGACTGCCCCTATTAATGCGGCCCTCAGGCCGTGTCTCTCGAGGTAGTGAAGGGCTGTGATGGTAGATCCTATAAATATCAGAGCAAAATTTTATATGACAATATTAAATTTATAATAAAAATAAAATAGATTTAAGCTCTTAATATCAAAATGTATCAATTATAATATCTGATAATATCAAGGTAAAATTTCATTTCAAGTGAACTTACTTATAAAATAATAACTTGAACGGATTTTCCATACCAGACAAACGTAAAGGAGATAAAAATGAACTTCTATCTGTTATTAAAAAATTATTCAAGTTATTAAGTTAATGATGAGTAATAACTTGACTTAAAAGAATCGATGACGGATGCTGTTGCAGTTTGATACATGCACTTAACTTTACCTGACTCAACTCAAATTTGCACAACACCTGACTGCACATGTATATTATGTACTTACTTTATATTTCATTGCCCTATTGAAAAAATCTCTGTTATTTTCCTCGTGATTTCCTCATCGTCATGAAATAAGACGATGATTTCCACGAGGGTTTTTTCAATGCGGTGCTGTGTAAACTTTGTCTATTCATTGCATGTATACTTTATACTTCATTCGACTGTTAATGCGACTTTATAAATTTAAATTGAATTACAGTAAACAAATAGATATGTGTATACCAGCAGGTGAAGTAACGTCGTCTTTAAGTTGACCTGGATGAGAATTTGTTTCTCGCACCATCATTCCGGCTCCAAGTACTGTTTGCGCTGCTAGTTTATATGCAAGAGGCCTCATCATACCCATTTTTACAGCACCGTCGGCCAGGGCTTCGATAATCATATATATCTAAAAAATAGATTTAAAAATTATTAAATTATTAGAACCGTTTTTATTTTTTACTTTAAGATGAACGTAAAATAAATTTTTATTATACCCATACATATATACATATAGGCACATCCGCTTCTAAACACGCATGCAGTCATCTAATTCTTCGAAATATGTATATGTGAATAGAGTATTATGTAATTAATAATTTGTCAATAAAATAATTCAGAAATATTATTTAAAAAATTTGGAAATCGAGCAAATTTCACATATTCAGTTATAACTCAATAATTGTCGCTCCTATTATAATGTAAAAATATTTTTATTTCTTGCACTCACATATGCAGGTCCTGACCCAGCCAAAGCTGTCACAGGATCAATCATACTTTCTGGAACCTCTTCGCAAAGACCCACAGCAGAGAATAATTTTTCAGTCAGTTGAGCATGTTTGTCCCTGGCATTCGTTCCTCGAGAGAAAACAGTTGCCCCATATCCAACTAGTGCTGGGGTATTAGGCATTACTCTTATTACAGGAGTACCTTCGGGGAGTCCCTATATCGGGGAAAAAAATACAAATATGAACATATACATATAATATGTTTTACTGTCAGTGTGAAACAAAAGAAGTAAACTTACTTTTTCTAGGGTATTTATATTGATCCCCATTGCAATCGAAAGTACCAACTTTTTATTGGATTTCAATTCTGGAAGTATTTTTGACACTACTTGAGGTTTAACTGATAAAATCAGCACATCTCCATGATCTGCCACAGATCTGTTTGAAAATACTGTTGTCGATCCCATATGCTAAAAAAATATATTTAATTATAATAGAAGTCTTAAAAACACATATATATATATTTATACATATATCTAATTCATGATATTTTGCTAACTTTGAAGGCCTCTATGCTTCCCGAGTCACTGGGAAGACAACTCGCTATCATCATTTCTCCCTTACTCAAACCTGAAATTATTGGAAATATTAATTTTTTAAACGTAAATTCTATCATTCTATTCATATACATTATAAATAAATATCCTAATCAACTTTGCGTGCACAATAATAATTAATTTATATTTTTCGTCAATACTAGACATAATAATTTACCTCCGTTTCACACAGGTATAGATTGTCTTGTTTCACTAAAAAAATATTTGCTATTGCAAACGTAAGTTTGGTGAAACTAAATTTTATCGTACAAGTAACATATGCACTTAAGGGTTTTTTTAAAGGTATATGGTAATTACATATAGGAGTTAATTTAGATTATCCGGTTTTTTTCCCACAATTTGTTCTTTTTCGAAAAACATAATAAAACACATACGTAAAAAACGTGAACGCGGTCGTCTGTGTACTATAATTTTTTGGAAAGAGTATAAATTCTAGGAAAAAAACGGGTAATCTAAATTTATTCAAATTGTAAGTAGCGCATTTTCCCAGAAGTTATTCTGATTAAGACATTAAAAGAATTAAATTTTCAATAGTACAAGTCAGCTGTTATTTTTTATTGATGATAAGTAAATAGTAAAGTAAAATACAATAAAGCGAAGTAACTATGTAATTGATACCAACACATTATAGAATAGGTCATAATTTAATAATTAAAAACTGTTAATCGCCGGGGGGGGGGGCATCCCAAAACATGAATAAAAAGAAGAAAAAACTTTTCGGTTGATTACTTAAAGCGTTACAAACAGAATTTCTTTTTTATTATGTAATCAAAATTTACCAGCATTTATAAACCCATTGGCAAGGGCTTGTGCCATTTTTCCACCACCAAGGAAGCCTATTTTCAACATATTGGTGTCGATATCCAGAGGTATTCTTCTTTTCTGTTCTTCGATATCCGCGAGAAGTCTGTCACTTACTGCAAAAATATTTAAAAAAATAATTTTTATAATGCACTCAGATTTGCATATAGAAAAAGTGTTCATAGGTGATACGCAGAAATCAGAATAACTATAGGTAATTGAAAAATAAAATATATTATTAATTTATTTAGTTTCTATAATGGGACAAAAATTAATTATAATTTTTTTTCGAGGTTTTTTCTGAATTCCGCTTTACATTATTAATAACAACAAAACAATGATATATTAGAACATTAGATATAAAAGGAACATACATCCGGCTGAGAACAAGAGATGAGACTGAAGTTTGATCGCAAACGAATGTGTACTAGTTTGTTTTCATTTTATATATAAGAGTATAAGATGTGATATGGAATCTCATATGGACCATATCACGCTGAATGCGGGACTTACACAACAATTTATCTTTATAAATTGTACATATGTGCTCATATGAATATATGTATAAATTCATATTATATATATGTATATATAATATGAATTTATACATAATATTAGACAATTAGGCATATATATGGTATATATATGTATATATGTCTAATTGTCTATAATATCTCTTATCTTCATAAGAGATATAACACATTCCACATTGCATGATAAATTTCAAGATTCATAATAAAATCATTTGCTCGTGCCAGTACACGTATACCTACGTATAAAATTGACGGAATATCATTTAATAATCCACTTCTAATATTTTATCTGTTTATCAGACAATATGAATGTTTTGAATGCTATTTGTTTACTGATAATCTGATATCAATCGGCGCGATTGATCTTTGACTCTCGACACTCCTATTATCTGTAGGTTAAATTATTTACAGCAAACAAAGAGATGTTGAGATTACAATTCCTCAATTGATAAAAATTTGTCCTTTATTTTCTGTGCACAATGGAAGTGGCTTGAAAAACAAAACAAAAAAACACTTATGCTATGCAGAATTTGATTATTCTTTAGTAAAGCTATATTTACTCTGAAGAAGAATTGAGGGAATATAAATATTATTACCGCAACAGTGTGCAAAATACTGCCTAAATGATTTTACGTCTTCATAAATATTCGAAACTAATATTTATTCTTAAGGAATATTTCGTACGTCTGCTATATTATCGTAGCTTGCTGATAATAATGGCTATTCTTATACGAGAGGTCTGTGAGGACATCTATTCAAAATTTGCAGGACCTACGGAATTCAGACAAAAACCGCATAGCAAACTCTTAAAAACCGATCGGGTTCTTTTGTAAAGCGTGCATTTTTAAATACACATTTGTGCTTTCAATTTTGAGCTTTATTTGATTACCAGAAAAAAAAATATATATATATATATATATATTGTTTAAAAATTTTTCTTTCACAGGAAAGTTGGGTTTCCAAACCCTTCGAACGCGATTTGCCATACTAAAAATTAACCTTGGAAGTAAGTTGATTCAACAGAACCATCGAGGAGATTTAAATTCGTTGAATTTACCCGCAAAGTATTGACATTATTGGATGGTATGTTGGGTTGCTGGGTAACATATCAGGCCTGATATTGTATATGGTGGCCATTGAAGCCCGGCTGGCAACGAAAAAATTGTTGTTACTATAGTTCTTTGAATTTAACCTTCGCGCGTCTTTATAGCTAAAGCTTCATTGTTGTACGCTGCTATGTGCTCAGTTGTCATCTGCTGTCATCTCTCCTTGTTTGATTCTGCTCACCGAACATATATATATATATAATAGAATAACACAACTCGAATGCAGATTCAATCAATCAGAAGAAATATTAAGGGCATTTTTCTAAATGATCTTTTTACGGAGTAAAGAGTAGAACTTTAGTTCCACTTCATAATAGGTAGAAAGAACGTTTTTTGAAATTATATATGCATGTATTATAAAAAAAAATATTTTATGCGTCATTATTAGGGGAGATGATATGGAACTCGTCGTTATATGTTTACAATACTCGACCTTCTATAGCTTTCTCGTGCTTCGCACTTGTGTCTTGTGCTACAACTCGCATACAGACAATTAACATAAACTCGTCAAAAAAAGTCTTATTTTCTCTTCCCCTTAGTGCATATAAATATTATACTATTTATTTTCAACTGAGCTCAACAACTTTTTATTATAAATCTATTGGGAATCATAACATTCTTATAATTGCAGGTGGAATAACATCTATTTTTTTTCCTGTGCCTTTGGTTTTTGAATTCACAATTGAAATTTCATTATTGTATTTTCGAAATGTAGAATGAAAGACTAATATATAATATATATAGTTGTATGTAGGTATGATTATGTATTTATTGAACTTTAGACTTGGTTAATTAGCTTTATATGTTTTATCAAGATTTATTTTTAAAATTGCTTAACCAGCACTTCATGTCTACGCATAAGATTAAGCAGAAAACGACACTAAATGGTTATAATTAATGTACACTCTATTTTAATACATATTCTTATTGTTTCATATTCTGAACGTAGATCATAGTTTTATTAGCAAACCTTTTTGATAAAAAGGTATTAAAGTGATCAAATATTATTTTATTCAGAGAATAAAGCAACTTACCATTTCGGTCATTTAGACGGCGACGAAGAGTTGTGAACCCTGTTCTGAGCCCCACAGTCATGTTGTGTTGACGTTGAAATAGTTCGATTTGTTTTAATTTAAACGTATAACTCTGTTCTGTAAAAAGATTTTATAACGTTTTGTATGAATAATATAAAGTAAAACGTTCTCTTATTAGTGGAAGGGAAGGAATCTCTTCAGTGATTTATTTCTATAAAAGCGAATACATTTTCTATGCACTCATATATCGAAAGAATGCCTGTGCAAAAAAAATACTTAATTTAATAATTATATTTTTTATACCTCAGTGCGAAAAGAATACTCAATGTTTTACAAATTTCTATCGTATGAGTACCCTTGCGACGCGCTTGTGACTTTCGACTTTGATAACCTGCATGTAACTATTATTGTAAACCAAATATTCCATTCGAACGATTGCCATATACACCAAACGAACACGAGATATGGAAAAATACCTGTTGGCTCTTATCAACGGCTCTTATCAAAATTTCTATAACAGAGCCGTGTAAGATTCGCCGCCAGGCGAATATAATATAAACCGATATGCCTTTAGGTTCTATGATCGGTTGGTAGTCGATTCTTAAATTAATTGTAATACAGTAATATATATGTGTACATTAATAATTATATATATTATGAACAATCACAGATGTTATAAAATATCTTCACAGGTCTGATATTTATGTAGCTTTGAGTGTCACATAATTTTGATACATAATTGAACCGCTGCATCGTATAAGGGGGTATATAATAAAATTCTTTGGTCTGAGCGCTAATTGATCTTGACAATGTACAAATTACAACTTTGAAAATATTTTTTGATATTATTCAAGTAAATTAATTACTTGAAATAAATTCCCAAAAATAAAAGTTGAAAAAAAATGTCAAAAGAGGTGAGAAGCCTTAGCGCTTGGGTCAAGAAATGTATACCCCTTTATACGATGCCGTGGTTCAATTATTATGTAAGAGTCAAGTAAATGTTACTTTATAATCTCCACAGTTTCTACTGGTCCCTCTCACCAGGAGTATTCTAGTATTACATTAGTTTTTTGAATAAAGAGATATTTTGTATAGATATTAAAAATCCTTGTGCTAATATTTTTGTCAATACCCTACATTTACCTATATATACCCTCAAGGGAAAGGTGAGACAGATGAGACCAGGTTGTGAAAAATATTATATCTTGCCTCTTTTTATTTGGTAGACGAACTAGAATTGCATTTCGTGACATATTCGGATCATGACATTTACGTTTCTTGCGAAAATTTTCGATGTATGCTGTTTAAATGAGGTTTGATTTTGATTAGGTGCTGACTTGACAGTTGAGGTAAAGACAGGCTGATGACAGACAGGCAGACAAAGAAAGAAAGCATGAGCCAGATGAGCTCGTGTGGACAGGTGTGGATTGTGTGAATTAATGTGTGGGCCATCTCTGGTTCTGGTGTGGCAATGTGTTGTGCCGAAAAATCCCTCGACTGGAGCTTCTGGTCCGCATGGAGTCTGAACCACTGATATATATAATAGACTGGATACAGGATTCAATAGAGCGATCTGTGCCGACTTGAAGCAACTCAAAGCAACTTGAAGAGCCGCCATGGCCCATGATGGGCGAACTGTGTCCTTCGGAACCATTCGGGTGTAATTCGGGATGCTTCGAGATATGCGCGATAGGATCTGTCACACGTAACACGTTGTGTTGTGAATATTGAAAATTTTT
>JAUESI010000003.1:2417748-2430043 GCA_032275145.1 Synergus laeviventris
AGATATGAGTAATAATTACTTGTAATTACTCTACTGTCTACGTCTCTACGGCCTATAGGGCGTGAAATACAGTATTTTTGAAAACATTTACTGTACATTTCAATAATCATAAGATTTCCTACGAATAAGAATCCGAACCGTGGAATTCAATTTCATTTAATTTATCATGGTGAGTTTAAAAATACTCTTTAGTTTCATTTATGTTGTAGGTTAGGTTATTTTTGTACGAAGTTTTGATCCATACCTTATTTGGGTATGTACTTGGAATATTTTATATACATGTTTTTTTGTTTCAATTTCAATTAGTTATTACACATTAAAGAACGTATTGAAAAAAATCAATAAAACCATCATAAACTTTAACTCTAGTTTTCAATATTTAATAAGTTTTCAGATGATATTCTACAAGTTGTGCACTTTGAACTATTCATTTATATCCAGTTTGCTGAATGTTTAATATTATTAACTCAATTAATTTTAATTTTTCTTAAACATAACTTTGATATAGTTTGTATGATAATTTAATCATGCCCAAGAGTTGCCAAGAGTGTTGTTGGAACTAAGTTCTAACCTTAAAATTCTATTTCTTCATATTATAATACTTGATATCAAACATTATTATTTAAATATTTTTGTGCTCTGCGTACCTCCTCATTTTCTCAAATATAATTATTAGTGCTTAGAGAACAATCTGTAATTTTAATGATTTTAATTAACAATAATAATGTTAATAATCTTTGAGTAAAATAAAAAGAATTAATTGTGAAGTTAATTTTAAATTCCTTTTTTTAAGCAAAAAGTATTAAAAGAAAACATACGCACACTTATATTTTAAAACAGAATACATCTATAGAGCGAGAAGATAATTATTTGTAATAATTGTTGAATAAAATGGTCGGTTTAAATTTGTGTTTAGAATTTGTATGAGGACGAGAAAACTGTCAAAATCTTTAGAATGACACTAATACTCAGTAGGTTTCAGAATTACGAGAAAAGTAATATTTTAAGCTACAGCGCAGGATAAATAAATGCTGATAATGGCGGAGTATAATGCTGTAAAACATATAATGACGACAGCTGCTAGCTGACTAAAGACTCTCAGCCTCAGCTCTCACACCTCGCTAACCAAGCACGACAAATTTGAATTACAATTTTAATATTTACATATCAATAGAAAAATATTGGTCGGATCGGTATTTTCTTTATCACACCCTGTGTTATAAAAATTACACCTGAAAAAGAGTTGTAGAATTAATAATAAGATTGCTAATAACTTAATATTTTGTTCTAAATTTCAGCAAGACCCAAACGAAGACACCGAGTGGAATGACATCCTTAGGCGGAAGGGGATCATTCCCGAGAAAGAAAAGGATAAAGGAATAACAGAAAATGAAATTGTCGATATTTTGGAAAGCACAATAGATCAGAGGACTGGACGTGGTAATTCAAAAATATAATAACTTGTTTAATTAAATAAAGTTAATAATTTTTAAACGAATTAATCAAGTGCACAATTCATCTATTATGTAGAGGCAAAAAACTTAGACGAAAAAACATTAGATGAGCTTGATGAACTCGAAGATGAAGAAGATGAAAGAGTTTTGCTGGAGTATCGACGCAGAAGGATAGCAGAAATGCAAGAATTAGCTAGCAAAGCAAAATTCGGTGACGTTAAGGAAATATCAGCACAAGACTACGTTCAAGAAGTTAATAAAGCTGGGGAAGACATTTATGTTGTTTTACACCTTTATAAACCTGGGTAAGTCAAACGAAATACTCAGAACAAATTAATACAATTTGAAATGTTTTCAGAATTGGTGAATTTCTCAAATTTTTAATTTACAGAATTCCTCTATGTACGCTAATAAACCAGTATTTGTCAAATTTGGCGTGGAAATTTCCCGTAACAAAATTTTTGAAGAGTATTTCTACTACCTGTATACCCAACTGGCCAGACAGTAATGTTCCTACTATTTTTGTATACCGGAATGGAGAGATGGTTAAACAATTTATTGGCCCAGTTGAGTTACGAGGAATGAAACTAACGCAAGAAGGTAAATATATCATTTTAAAGACCCGATTACAATTTTAAGGGCAGTCCAATAAATATCAAAGTCTATCATGGCAGGAGGTATAGATGCCAAAAGGGCGAAAAAAATATTACGTATTTTGAGAATGATCCTTAAACAAATACATTTTTTACAGAATTAGAATGGATGCTTGGCGAAGTCAAAGCAGTGCCTACTAAAATTAAAGATGATCCAAAACCGAAAGTGCTTGATGTGCTCTTTTCACGATTAAACGCACAAAAAGACGACCTTGCTGACACAAACGACTGGTGATAATACCTATGATAGGTATTTAATATTTACATATAACATAATATGCAAAGTGTTAATTTTTTTAACAATTTCATAAAGTACACTTTATGTTTAATTTTATTTTTATTATCAAGCATGTATGAATTTCATTTTTAAAGTGTATAATAATCATGGACTTAAACGAGTGTCTCATTAATAAGTAGTAAAGTAATTATGAAAATAATTTGTTTAAAACCATGTGTGCTGAGGAATATTTATAAAAAATGTGGAAAAATTGGATTTATCAACGTTTTTCTATGAAAAATAAAAATCATGAGTATTATATATGATTAATGATTTGTTCTTATTGGCGTACACGAATTTTATTTTGAAATTACATTTAAGAATCGAAACATACATAACTTACGCGTGATTTGGATGTACATACTTCTGAAAGCCACATCACATATCTCCGATTTTATTAAGGGTATGTATACTTATGCATTTTTGTATGCTGATTTTAAATATCATGGTAAAAATTCTCTACCGTTTTCCAAAGTTTCAGGGCAAAATATTTATTTTTTTGGCCGAAAAATGGGTTTATTTGAACGTCAATTGTAAAATCAATAACTTTTATAATTATAACATGCCCTTAATCTTTTATACATTTTCCCATTGAAATAACTATTAATAATTATTTAATAATATTTTTCTCTGAAACTAATATTAATCGAGATACATCGGAAAGGGGAGAAAAAATACACGTTTTTTTTAGTTTTAACCCTGAAGATGTCATTTTTGCCAATTTTCATGGTCATTTTCGTCATCGCAATGAGTCAAAATACGTAATTATATGTAGCCTTAAATTTATTTCGAAAGTTTATCCACGAATGTTTTTATAGAGCATTTTATTCATTTTTGGAAAATTTTTTTTCTTATACATGCGACTGACAAAAAGTAATTGAAAAAAGCAAATAAGTACTATTGAAAGAATTCATTATTTAAAAAAAAAGAGCAAACAAAAAGTTAACCGTAAAAACTGGGTGAAAAAAAAGTTGTTTTTTTATTTAATTTCTATACATAAAAAAGTGTGTGCCTTCTAATAAAACATAGTGATTAATAGGGTAGGGAAAGGGGCGAGGACGATCCAAGAGATCCAAGAATTGAAGTGCCAGAAAAAAAGAGGCAAAGAAAGCAATGACGTAACCTAAAAGAAGGCAGGGGACCACACTGACATGGGGGGCCTTCTTGCTGCACCTTTTCTTTGTTGCTATCAGCACCAGACCAAAGATTCAGCACGCATACACTGCACTATCTACATCAAAATTTGCTGTGCGGAAGATTACGACTAATGAATAGACCAAATACGATCTAAATTTTTGTTTAATATCGTAAATCAATAATATACGTAATTTATACTCACGAAGTAATTCTAAGAAATATGAATCTTATTTTCTAAAAGGGCGCCTGGTAAAGCACCACAGCACTGATATTCGTTATTCCTGGTTATTCGACCATCTCTCTTTCTCATAATGTTTACATTATCCATCTCAATATTCTTAAAAGCACTTTACTATATAGTGTGATATAGTGTTTCATTACCTCTAGAGGCTCTCGAGATCGGAACCAGAGACATCGGGATCAACTTCAAAACAAAGTGTGAACTCAAGACACAAGTTGTGTGGTGTGGACCGTCTTGGGTCTTCCGTTCGTCGACTAACGGTAACGACTTGTCGATTGAGATAAGAGCCGGCCGGCCGGTTCTTCAACGAATTTTTTTTAGAAGAAACATCAGTTAGTTCAATATACGCAGGTAAGTTGTTTATTCTTTTCTGATTGTTGGAGGATTTATTGCAACATACTATTATTTCCCTCCAAGATTTTCAGCGAAACAGCTTGCATTATTGTAACCTTTTAGCTGCTATTTTCTTTTGCTTTTTTTTGTCGAGTCTTTTAATTCGAGTTATAATAATGAACATTATTGCGTTGTTGATCAAATAAAAATATTGAAAGATCATCTTGAAAGAAAAACATGTGAATGTAAATATTACTAGATGCATTTTTTAATATAGTGTAATTTATAATATTTTTATCATTTGTTATTTGAACTATATTACCACTTTTACTATATTTTATTGAAATATTATTCAGTATTATTTAGCTGAAATAAATTTTATGATAGGTTCTTTTCTTGAAATGGTATTTTGTTGATAATCGCCGACAATAAATTTAATTTTTAGAATAATTTAAACTGGCATTGTAATTATAACCTCAAATCTATTGCATGTAACTTGACGCATATTTCAAGTTTTCAGGTGTCACATTATAAAACTAATAATTAAAATTGACTTTATGCAGCAGATAAATGTAAAGAAAATGATCAGGAACGTTTATCTACTGGCTAAAATGCGTATTTTCTCTGTTTGTTTTCAAATAAGATGCCTGAAAAAATGAAAACCCGTGGTAAGGTAGGAATCGGATAACTAACAAATGACCTTAAGGGTATTTGATAATGGCCCTAACCCCAAAACTCAATCTCCATTTTACTGATTTTACTCATCAAATCAAATTTTAGACACCGAAATTTTTTCGCTCTGTACAGCGTAAATTTAAAAAATAGAAAATAATTTACAAAGCGGAAAAATGTCTAATGGAATATTAGTTTTGAAGTATAAAACTTCCTAAAATGTCTGACCATAAAGCGCAATGAGAAAAGTTTTGCAGAAGTGTTACATATGAAATAATATTATTCCAAAATGATTTCAATTAGACAATTTGTCCCTCTGTAGACTTATTTTTATTTAAAAAATTTTACGCAATATCCTTTAGAGCATGTAGTCGTATGTGACGACACAAATTACCGATCGACCGAAATATTTTTTTAACTAATAATTCATTTAAGTAAACAATGACATATCATCATTATTTTAATTTTTAAATATTTTTTTAATGGTGTATTCTTCCTTCAATTATTTATTACGTTCGTACGTTGTATTGTTTCTTCTTTTTTTCCAGGTATTATGAGTTCCAGAAAGAAAGCTGAGAGTTATAAACTCTACTCTTGTACGCACCTCTCAAGAGCTAAAATTAATATAAAAGTTGAAAAGAGTTATCCAGGCCAGCAAAAGTTTGTAAAATACATCAGCAAACCTAATCCTTCGTTGACAATTAATTCAGCAGGTGGTCAAACGACTGTATTTTTGCCACCCTCAAGAAGTTTACTGAAACCAAATGAATCAGAAAATGAATCAAATGCTGGGATTGTATTTGCAGACTCCTTTGAATGTGGTACATATTCGATACTGGACGATACACCTAAAATGAAAATGGAACAACTTCCAAAGTTTACTTTTGAATCATCAGAATTTGATGATTTTGATCTGATCACTGAGGGGCATCATAGTCGCTACAAACCAAATATACTTAAGACTAAATGTGCAAAAGTACAAATTAGTGCACTAAAAAATCCTAAGACTAACAGTAAGAAGGATTTAGTTAAAGAAAAAATTAGTCGTAAAAGAAAACAGACTTATAATCTTTCTAATATCCACCAAGACGATGTGATATTACATGAAACTAAGAGAATAAAACTGAAAAGTGAAGAAAAGCATTCTCAAATTGATGAGAAATTTGAAAAGAAAGGCCAGATAAATCCAAAGCCAGAAAAGAGATTAAAAGGGATTAAAATAAGAGGAAAGGAAAACTCCTGTGCTAGAGTTTGTCCATATATGTCAGAACTTTTCGAAAAACCGGAAGTTAAGAAGAATGATGCTTTTCTTAGTTTGCTAAAAAACTATCATGTCTCCCTCGAATCTCCAATTGGTATCGAAGACCACGAAAGAAATCCAAGGGAATCTCTACTAGCAATAGAAGATCGGCAAGGAATTTTTGCAGAATGTGCGGCAATAAATGAAGACTTTACAAAAATATCTTCAGAATATCAAATTGGAAATGAATACTTTGGAGAATCGTCTACAGAAAGACAATTTTATAATATGTCCATCCCAATAAACTCTGAATTCTTCGTTCCTGACTATTTGGATTATTTGAACGTAAGTGATTCCATCTCAGATTCTGACGAGGTGCACAAACTTATCAGTCCATCCTTAAGCACTGATATATTTGATAAGTTAAAATTTCCTATTCTGGATACTAAACCTATGCACGATATAAACGATAAAGATTTAAAATCACCTTCTAACCTAATAATGGATTTGGATGGGAAATGCAAAAATTTCATTTCGAATAATAGGCTTAATACCAATAGTATTAGTTTCCAAAATAATTTGGAACTTAAGGAATCAAACAGTATTAAAGGTACAAATATGTTACATTCAGGTTATATTCCACACTTTGGTGCTAAAGACTCTTTAATCAATGGTTGTGGACCAATCGATATCTTTTCGGATATTAAGGAAAACCAGAGATGTCAGTTGAACCTTCTAGATATAAATTCCGGTTCAGATGAGATAAAGATTCTCAATCCCCATGTGATATTTGAATTTAACAAATTTTTCCTAAGTTATGCACATGTAGAGTGTTATGATGAAAACGGCACAGGACCGAATTGTTATCTTCATAAGTATGTAATGGACCACGTACCTGTTTCACCAAAGAGTTTAATGTCAATAGAGGACGTAAAAAAAGAAGATATTATAGATTACCAAGGTGATCACGAAACTGAGACACCGAAAAAAAAGACAGTACAAAAGAAAAAAAATCAAGATCAAATTAATTTAGAAAGGTAAGCATACTGATTTTGTTTAATCTGTCAAGCACTAATTTCTAAATTCGTGTATTGTAGAAATTAAATAATGATTTCAATTGTATTTACAGGTATCAGTGCCCGGATTGCGACATTGTATTCGGGAAAAAGAGGACTCTTACCATTCATCGAAATAAAGCTCACTCAGGTAAAATAATGATTCAAAAGACTATAATTTTTTTTGTAAACATTTTTTGGTTTGGGAGAAATCGAAACAAGAACTGTCAATTGATCATCTCGTTAGTTGCAGGCAAATTTTAATACAAATGTAAAATAATTCTCAAAATATTGTGCAATCAATCGGTAGTTCGGATTTTACCTTTAGCTATATGGATTATGGATCCCTAAAAAATGTCACCCATATAAATATTTTTCTCTATCCCATGTTGGGCGAAAGTACGTTGTTCCGCAGTAGATAAAAGTGCTCCTTCTTCCAGCCTAAGCCTACCGCGGAACAACGTACTTTCGCCCATCATGAGATAGAGAAAAATTATAAATGCTTGATTGTCATACCTACTGACTTCATTGCGAACAGTCATCTATTTCTTCTTGATATCTCTATTACTTGGAACTGCTTGGAACTGCACGTGCTGCTTACGATTACGGATTATTGTGATAGACTGCGTACTTATATCTGACAGATTTGCCTAGATTATCGTACTGTATATAATTCGTATATAAGCGTAGGATCCATTTCCAGCCGTGTTAGACACGACGAAGTCAAAAGACTTACGAATTTAATCATTATTTCAGGTTTCTATTCGCATAGATGTGAAAGATGTAACATACTGTGTAACAGCAAAAGTCATCTCCAAAGACATTCTCAGAGCTGTGGTTCTATGAAGAAGGCACTTGTGTGCTGCATATGTCGAAAAAGATATAGGTAAGTTCAAACTCTCATACAATTTTGAATGCTTGTCTAATATAGAATAATATTTCTGATTAGATTGCATTAATTAGTAGTAATAAAAAAGTCTTATAAATATTGATATTTTTATTTTAAATATTTCATATTCAACATAACATAAAAGTTATAAATAAGTTTACTGAGTTAGGACATTTTTAAACTCAACTTACAGAAAACTGAATTGATTTTTTCTTATCTAGAGTAAAGTGAAAATGGAATGATGAAAAATAATAACACTAGAGAAATAATAAGAGTTGACAATATCTCGTTTGAAAATATTTACTGGATGTTTTGCTGTATACTGTGCAGACCGAGTGCGGGCACAGTGTGGATTTATATAGCTATAGTATGTGCAAGTCTGCAAGCACTCTGTCAATTTTTATCGAAAGAATTATAATATAATTAATATACTAATAATAATAATTGCTATTATTATAAATTAAACTTGTTTTAAAAAAAAATTGTTTTCAGCTATAAGTCGTCTCTGAAGCAACATCTCAAGAATAAGCACGGCATTTCTCATGAATAAAAGAAGATGGCATATTCTCTAAGTATTAAAATAGTCTCTCCCTGACTGTCTAGTGTTTAATTCTCGTCATTTGAATTGAAGCACGCGTGAAATTTTAAGTACTATAAGTACTTGTATATTCATGTGGATGCCAGAAACTAAACGTTTGTATTACAGTGTTATTTGGCTGTTCGATTGATAGAAGGGCGTAAGTAAGTAAATATAGACCAATAAATTGGTTGTAAAGTAACATACTTTACAAATGCAACGATTTAATCCAACTAATTCATAGTAATTCAATCAATAAACTGATCAATGCATTATTTGTACAGTTGAAACTGGTTGCAAAATATATTACAAAACCACGTTGTTTGGGTTTTGGGCTAACTATATATATTTTTTTTTTGACAATTTTTTTTTTTTTTTTGTGAAAACGGACACTTGGGGAGAGGCTAGTACAGTGTAGGAATCTTTTAGTTTAAACATTTTTTATACTCCTTTACTTTGATGATTCAATAGAATTTTTACGTACATATGCATCTACTTAAAAGCATATACAGCAGGTGATGAAACTATTTTTAAGTTCATAATGAAAATTTTAATTTCCTTTTTAAACAAGAAATTCTTTTTTAAACGAATGGAGCGTTTTCTACAACAATGTATTAAGTCTTTTTTCAGTCATCCCTTCCAATCCATGTAACGTACATAAAAAACAAGTTACTTTTAAAAAACGATATAATGCACTTTTATAAAACTCGCTTCAAAGAGGTTGTCCGTATATTATTTAATGAAATTTTCCAATTAACCAAAATCCTCCCACGTAATAATGCTTTACTTTTCGAACCTTTCTTGTATTTTTTTACCATTGCCGTAACACTAGGTTAGGATCTGCTCACGCCGTAAAAAAATGCATTATATAATTATAGATATGGACGACCCCAAACATATTTTGTAAACAATGTGTTATCATCGTAGATTCTTCAATAATCACGCGTATATTTCATATGTAAAAGCTAGTATGTATTATGTTAACTACTAATATGATTTGATATGTCAGTAAATAAACTATAGCTTTATATTGATATAAGTGTTAACAATTGAAAAATATGAGCTTTTACATATAAGTATATGTGTGTCAGCTTAACGTTTTATAAAATTTTCTTTTTAAAAATTCAAGAGTAATATTTATGAGTTTAGAAAGCTATCACGTATATGTGAAAGAAATGTGGTTTCTAAATAAATAATAATATTTGTTACTAAAAATGATTCGAACACTATTGCGTTTTAATTTATTATGTCGTATATTTGAACATATAAAAAGTTATTTAAGGAATTAATTAGCGACTTTTAACCTTTTTTTTCTTCTGCTCATTTACTTTATTCACATTATTTGCATAAGATAATCGTTTTTCAGGCGGTTATTATTTCATCAGTGAAATTCTTATACAGATTCAAATTTTGATTCAGAACTCGTACAAGTTTAAGACGTATAGAGTCCGCATTTTAGCAGACCGTAATGCTCTATGATTGATGTCAAGTTTTGGGCATTGTCTGAAGTTGCCGTGAATTCCCAGAATTTTCACGCACGCTGCGGCTGCGGTACTCTGTGGAGAAAAGATAGCGCTTTGCTGTGGAGTTAACGGCTTCCCTGCTTCTAGGTTCCCCAATTAACGAATGCGGATCGGCGTCGGCGAGTGCCGAGGAAAATTCTAAGGGTTTTTCTTCTTTTTTTAGATCCGCCCATTGGCGATCTACAATTACACAATACTTGCTTTAGAAGCTGTGTATATGTAAATATTAACATCTCTGATATTAGCAAGTGTTGGTTTGATAAACCTAGTAGGATACATTCTAAAGGTGCTTTCATACGGCATACCTCAGCCGGTCAATTTGTTTTCTATAAGTATAATGGAAAATGGTTTGAGAATATTTTTAATTTAATTTTCGAGCCAAAAAAAAAATAACGCGAGATAAAAAAAAGTCAAAAAACTAGAATTGGTGCTTTTAAAAGGTCAAATAAAATTGCTATTAAACATTTCTTTATAGAACCATAATAGTAAATCATTAAGAAATTTCTTTTAATCGTCTTTTTAACTGTTTATTATGAGTATGAAATTGCGGCAACGAATCGTCTGTGAAAAGATAACCTATGCAACCTATGTACCCGTATGTACTAGGAGAGAAGAAAAATTCGAAAGTACAAAATTAACTTCACGCTATACTATAGAGTTGCAAGATTCAAATTTACAAAGTACACAGTACAAAGAATTCCATTTATCATGTAACATGAAAATCAATCTGGATTATGTAGCTGCTTTTAGGGATTTATTATTTTAAGTGTGGTTTTCAAATTTCTCTCTCTCTTCCCTTTTGTCTTGTCATTGATTTTTGTATTATAAGAAATATGCATTACTAATCAATTGAATTGATATACTGACTCCATATACGAAAGGAGTTTAGAACAATCGATCACCTCGGTCAATTTTTATCCAATCGAAAAAAATGTTTTTTTTTTTTGTTAAGTACTACCTACTAGGACTATACACTTTGTCCAAGTTTGAGTTTGCTCAGAGAAATGTCATATTACACTTAGGTGGGTACGTTTGAGAAAAAAATCCCCTAATATAATATAATTGAGAACAATAATAATCAATTAAATTATTTCTGTTTTTACACAATCAAAAAAATAATCTCGACTCCTCTGTTTTTTGCGTGACCGCGAAGCGCATGAAATTTTACCGAGCGGAGGGTAGGAGCAACCCTTACGCCTGACTGGCGGTAGCATGGCGGCGCGGTCCATAGCGTTATAGTTTCATCTCGATAACTCGCTTGCGCTGCTGTTTTACTGATTAGACTCATAGACTGGCATCCTTCGATTCTCATTTCTCCTGTTTTGTTCTGGTATAGGTATACACACCGTATTATATGTATAAACGTACACCTCCCTTATCAGTTCCTGTTTCTGTCTGTTTCTGTTCCGCTGCTTTTCTCCTGCTCTGCTTCTGCCCTGCTCCTGCATCTCCAGTGGCGCAGCGTCTGGACAAAATCGAAAGCAGAGCTTGTGCCGGAACCTAGAAGATCCCTCTTAGTAGTTGCCCAGTCGTTGCTACGGGCGTAGTAACTGATAATAATACCGATATAGTAACGGGATGTTGTACATTAACACGGCTTCGCCTCCGGTGTGGTCGTAACATCGTGATCGGGAAAGGTCAGAGGCCGCTTGGTGATAAATCGCATATCGCCGACCATCAGTCTTATTATTTATCGAAAAAACAAGTGCTGCCAAGGGGGTGGAGAAAATCGAAAAAGGTGAAAGGGGAAAGGGGGTGACAATTGTGAAGTGTGTTTCGCCGGTGTGTTGGTTAATGGTTATAGTTATTGGTATAGTAATAACGGTTCTAGTGCAGTGCAATGAGGATGCGGGGGTGGATTTCCTGCAAATCCTGGCCCGGCGTCGACGAGAGGTGAGGCTCCTATCTTCGTAACAACGAATTAAACGAATATAATGACCTTCCTTTTCAGTTTTTCGTTGAATATTTTAGCATGCATGCGTCAGTGGTTGGGGTTCAGGTGGGAGGATTACACTGGTGGGGTGTAATTAATGTGAAAATCGACGCCCCTTCTTTTTGTAGAGAGATACTTATACATGAGGTAATATTGACGCGACTGGATCGTGGAGGCTGCTTTTTCTGGCTCTGTTTCGTAGAAAATCGAGGGAGAGAGCAGCATTATTTACGTGAGAGAGAGAGAGAGAGAGAACAATTTATTTATTTAGGTCGATCACCCTTGTTGGGAGGGGAAATCATTTGGAGGCT
>JAUESI010000003.1:2430143-2442252 GCA_032275145.1 Synergus laeviventris
GAGAGAGAGAGAGAGAGAGAACAATTTATTTATTTAGGTCGATCACCCTTGTTGGGAGGGGAAATCATTTGGAGGCTACGTGTTTTCATCACTAATCAAATTTCTCATCATTTTGCTCTTCATCAACTAATTTGCATTCGCACGTGCGTATTTGGTTTACGTATATGTATGATTAGAAGTACGAGCAATTTAAGGAGTTTTATACGTTGTAATCGAGGGTTTTTAATGATTTTTTTTAGCTATGTCATTAAAATTTTATTTTTCCAGTCTGGAAAACTTAATTTTTTAAAACCGAAATTCGGTTTTTTAAAAAATCATTGTCATTTTCGTGAAAAATGTCTTTTTAGCAAAACACTTCGTTCACGAATGGTTTTGAGGCAAGCTAGGGCAGTATGTTTCCACAATTTTACAAATTTTCGCATCAACATTTTTTTACGAACATATCAAAACATATACCACTCGATACTTAAATAAGTAAATTTCATATTTAATTAATATTAATATTAAGGGCATCTAGTAATTACCATAAAAGGAAATTTAGTTTTACAATAATACGTTTGCAATCATAAATATTTTTCGTTAAACTATGCGATTTACCTCCGTTTCATGCAGACGAAGGTAGCTCGTCAAAAATTTTAGCAAAAAATATTTATTATTGCAAACGTAAAGTTGACCAAACTAAATTTGCGCTTAGGGCAAATAACATATGCCCTTAATGGTGGTTTTAAGTTATATTGAACAAGGTTGTCTCCTCAAAACCCCATGTCGTCGCTTGTATTGATTAGTTCTTGGCATTTGAATGTGTCCGAAAACCGCAGACAATATTGAACATTATTTGTAAATATATTAAGTGTTTTGATTATAATCTAAAATGTTGATTAAACCTTCGATATGCTAACTATTGCAATTTAAAAATGTTTATCTTTTCATATTGTTAAAATATTATATTTCACCTATATTTAATATGACAAAATTGCTTTTCATTTACATATATGTATTTTAATTATCTTTAGAATGAAAACTATGAGATTAATAGAGATTAATGTACCTGTAGTGGCATGTTAAAAGAACCTCAACGCAGCATACAATTAAGTTTCTACACTCTTTTTATGTTTAAGTATTTTCTATTGTATCATTAATTAACCAGACCTTACAATTTTTATGTATTTAAGAAAATTAATTAAAATAATTAATATTTTGTTCTTTACATTCGGCTTTTAAAAAAAGAAAACAATTTCTGCTATTTGGTTCCATTCTGGAAGTTTTATTGAAGAATTAATCTTTATACATAAATACTCAATCTGTCTAATCTGTCCACTCAATAAATTTCGCGGAAAGAATTATTCTACAGGATTGGCCTTTAGTAGTGTACTTCTTTAGTATTGAAAACTGAAGGTCAAGTTCATTAGCCAGTTTTGTTAGATAACAATTTAAAAAGTTAGATTTTTTTCAGCATTTTTTAGAATATTTTTGTAAGTTTTAAAAATTATATGTATGGTACAGCCAGCCATAGTTCTAAGAAAGTCAAACAATTTATTTTTATGACTTTTTTTTGGATAAAAAGAAAACTACCAGAGTTATAGCATTTACAAAAAATTCAAGAAAAGAACTAACTATAATGAAAATCTTAAACCAAACAATGCAGCATATGGAAAAAAGTATCAAGAGAAGCGAAACGTTCCTTTTTGAAGACGCTGCAAGATTGTCATACAAAAATTTTGAATATTTTTGAAAAATAAAAAATTCAAATTTTGAGTCAAATACGCAAGGTATAAGGAAGAAAAGTTAATATATGTATAAAAATTGTTGCCTTCACGAAACCTTGTAAACTTTCATTTCAACATTTTTCGGTTAGAAGATATAATATTCATTTTTTAAGTATCAAAAATGGTATTGAAATATTTTTAATTTAATTTTTTACCTATATAAACGACTGGAGATAATAAAAAAAGTCAAAAGATTAGAATTTGTACTTTTAAAAATTCAAATAAAATTGATGTTAAACATGTTTTTATAGGAACAATCGTAAATCATCAAGAGCATTTTGTTAGTCGGCTTTTTTTAACACTATTTATTTGTACCTATTATATGTTAAGGTGAGCAGAACACCGAGTGTTTAGCCTCCTAAGCGTAAGCGCTGCGGGAAACGCGAAAATTATATAATGTGTCTGCGCAGCTGTAGGCGCAGATATTTTTATATGGTATTCTCATCAGCAAATGTATTAGATTTGTGTAAAATTTGAGAGCACCCAGTTTTTCTCAAATGTCCACACGTTTTGAGACCTCCTGAACCCAAAAACCAAGTTCTTACGAATGTGTCTATATCTGTATATGTCTGTCTGTAGAGTTTAGTTTAGTTTAGTTAACTCTCGAAAGAATTAATTGACAGATTGGATTGACCTTTGGTATACTCGTTTAGTGTCCTAAAATGAAGGTCAAGTTCGATAGCTAGCCATTTTGGATAAAAACTAAAAAACTAGGCACATTTTCAACATTTTTGAGAACACTCTTTTTTTAGTTTATAAATTCTCTGAATGGATATTCACAGTACTTGAAATAATAATTATTTTTTGCTAATATTAGAACATTGTTTCCCGTTACGTATACAGACTGAGGTAAATGGCCTAGTTTTACTGAAAAATATTTATTATTGCCAATGTAAAATTATAAATGACTCTTATGTACATAAACATTGCTGGAATATATTCAAAGAAAAGATGCAGTACTTCTGCTTTTATGTACAATGTATAATATTATATATTTAAATACAAAATTTAATGAAATTACTTTTTCAAGATTCACTTGTCTTATTACTTATATATGTATATATATATATACATATAGATATACGTAGAAAGATACATTGCATAAGAATTGTATTATAATTCATATGTTATATTATTTATATTATATTATACATAGTAGAGACTGCAGACAATATAGGTGCTATTATTACCACATTCTTACAATGAAAAGATCTAAATGGTATAGCGTGGGATCGAATTAAGTTACCATATAGACAGGGACAGGTATAAAAGCATGGTGTATAAAACGATTACTTATTAATTGAGGGATGAAGGAGAAGTTGAGAATAGGGTGGGGGTAGCGCCCGAGCGAGCTCGATCATAAAAGTAGGGGAGTGGTACTACTCATGGGGGCACAGCCTGTGTCACTACTCACTACACATCATCATCGTCATAATCGATCGATATATCGAGATCGAACATCAGGTAAAAGAGAAGATTGAAAGAGCTAGAATGTGAAATAAAGAAGGAAAGAAGAAGAAAAAAGAAATCTGCATTCGCGCACACATCCACTATAAGTACGATAGAAGCAAACTATGTATTTTTTAAATGGCAGCTGATACTATTAGTGACAATGACTTTTTTATATAATTTACTCTATACTGTGTGTACAATTTCAAAATCCACTTATAAAATAATAGTCTATCGCTTTATAATGAAAACATTTAAAAAACTAATAATTAAAATTGGTTTTTCGTAGCAGATAAACGTAGAGAAGACGATAAAGGAACGTTTATCTACTAGTTAAAATGCATTTTCTTTTTGTTAGTTCTTTTCAACTGAAGTAATGCCGACCTGAGAAAATGAAAGCCGGTAAGTTAGGAATCGGAATATACATATGGCCTTAAACTAAAAAAATTATTATCCCCATCAGGCACTAAAAGAAAAAGGTACACTTAGGGTTGGGACAGAAGTTTAATTTCTACAAAATTTTGTAAATTGTTTTCTTAAAACAAGCTGAATATATATAGAATTGTTTTCTTGGTTTTCTGTTCATTAGTGATGAGTGTGAAATAATAAATAAAAATTTTCCATTTCCTTGAATCCGTTAATTCTCACGGTTTCTCGGTCTCTCCTTTCACTGCGTTTATAGAATCTGTAAGTATAAATTTCTTCATGTAGATTTTCCTTTGAAAACCTTAAGAGGACACTAAATCACTGAGGTGATTGAAAATTAATTACTATATGAGCCGTTCTCTCGAAGAACCACTTAAGTCGAAAAATGTCGTTTTGAGATAATTGCATTTTAACATTGTACGAGTACATAGCGTTTGATAAGTGGTTATTTTTCTTAAAGCGTACTTTGCTTTGTTTTACTTAAAAGTTATTAGTATCCAATAATTAATTACGACCGGTCGGACAAAATTAAGCATTAAATATTAATATTTATCAGCGTATTAAAACATAATACTTAAGTGGTTTTAACGGAAAGAAGAACTGAAAAAGTCTTCAAAAAGATAAAGAGTGATAGTATTGCAATACTTTTATTTTAATCTGATTATTAATTATTAAAATTACATATATTTAAATATTGTCATAAAATATAAAAAATATACATATTTAATATTTAATCCCTGGTATCGTTGTCATCGATCAATTCATTATTTTCGTCGATTATAACTTTAGAATTTTTTAACAGTTTGCTGTAAAGCTTTTGGTTATCTGATGTCAAATAGCGCATAAGAAAAAGAAGATCTTTTTTTTATCATTGCTGACGCCAATAATTACATATTGCATTACATATTCCTCATGCATGAACTGCATGAGGAATATACGTTACGCGGGAAGCCGTAATTCTACTTGCGCGCGATCAGGTCGCCACAGACTGGCTTTTATATCTTATACATTTGTTTATATTGCTTGAAACTTGACATACACATAATAGAGGCGCGGAATTAAGGATGTAATAATTCATAAATTTGAGAAACCATCCAAATCACTTAAGTTGTTTTTCTAGATAACAGCTCATATATATATTCTTTGGTACGCTATATCTTAAGGACATATTATGCGTTAATATATTATAATACAATATTAAGAGAAAATTCGGATTTGTCAAGTTAATGTCCGCAAAATAATATAGACTATATCTACTTCTCCTTTGGCGAAATTGAATTTGTTCATACGGTAAATTTGGTCTAAATGCAAGGTATTTCCAAACTATATATATATATTATAGTGCATAACACGAAGGGCTTGAGGCCAAAAGATTCATGAAAATGAGAAAAAGATTTAAATTAGGGGCGAAAGGAGGCCATGGGTAAAGGAATAGAAAAAGAGAAATGGTAAAAGCAAAAGTATAATTCTATAGAACCGTATACCATTACACACGAAAAATGATGCAAAATAAACATGAAAGAATATCTCAGCGATATATATATCTATAGACTAATGCATACAGAATATATATAGTGCTTTCTATATAATCAGCCGCATAAACATCAATCTAACCTTTATAATAAAACAAAGTCTTCATAAACTAACATTTTTCAATTTCTAAATTTCAAAAAATAATAATAATTTCCTTAACCGAAAACACTCTTACAAAATGATATATACGTCTAATAATATGATAACATATTATACATTTCTTATTGTACACGAGTAACACATGATATATATGTGTTACTACGTATTATAGCCATTTTCCACTTTCTATATATCCATCTCATTTTCTTCCTCATTTGGCACGGACCCTCAATTTTCTCACCCCTTTTATTTACCCTCGCATCGCGGAACGGTAAACCTGCCGAAATGAGTCAAACACCGTTTTCCACTTCCACACCACAATTATTTTCCTTTTGATTTTAATGTCTATAGAAGCAAGCAAAGGAAGTTACTCTTGAATTAGACTAATATTTATTTGCAACTAGTAAATATTATTCTCCTTATAAATGAGAAAATTATCTGAAACAAAGTATATAGTCTATTACACTGAGAGAGAGAGGGGGGGGGGGAGGGGAGAGATGAAGAAATTATAATTTGTATAATATAATTCTTATTCCAAAAGCTTGTTTAATTGTTATTATAAACATAAAATTTCTTCATTATATGTATATATTGAAGTTAAATGACTGATATAAATAGTTGTTAGATTATTAGAATGAAATATTATAGATGCTATATTTAATGATCAAAATTTGTATAAAAACGAAATATGTAGAATATGTCATTTTTCTTCTGGAATTATACACACTGATATATATATATATCAGTCGCGGGGGTAGTCTGTATTTATGCTGGGCCTATAATTATGTAATTTTAAAGTAATAATTTTTTCCGTTTATCTTCAGTCGGAAATTGAATAAAAGCGAAGATTGTATAGCAACGAGATTTTGGTATATATCATGGTCATATATGTACTATATATATAAGCAATATCAACTTACGTAGCTTAGTTTGTTGCGCGTGTGCCGAAGTCATGTCTTGGCACCGCACCCTTCATTTTGCCAGGAAGTATGCGTGGAGTTAGATGATAGAAAAAGGGAAACAGTGGGGGGGGGGGAGAGTAGATGAGTAGAGCATGAGAGAAGAGTATGCATATATATATGCAATATAGTGGTGTATTATAGAGATTGTAGAAGGCCGAATGACGCTCGGTCCACGGAGTGCAGATGCTGGTTCCTCGCCCCGCGCGACGATATATCGATTCGAGCATGGCACAAGCAACCAATACGGAAAAAGCTATAAAGGCCGCGGTTGTGACCTCCGTTCAAGAGCAAGTTTACTTCCTTTAATGCCATCGAATTACACATTTCTATACAGGCGAGATCGATGTGTGCCTCTTTATTCGTTATATCTTATTTATTATTCATTACATCCATATCTCAATATCTATATTATGCCTATATAACATATATTTTGTTTATTTTACATATAAGTAAGGTTGTGATTAAATGCACGAGTGCAGTGCAGGACGGCCAACGATTCAATAAACTCTGCCACCACCTTTACATATAGCTCATAAATAAAAGAAGTATTACATTTTGTAAATAATTGTCAAAAATAGATTAAAAATTAATAAGTGCCACAATCTCTTTCATGCGTGGCTAAAGTTTTGTAGCGTATTGTAATACTGATGCTAATTGCGAGCAACACTATGATTGGTAATAAAAATATGTTATTACATATACAATATATCATACATATTATAGCAAATTAAAATACTTCATATTTGTATTAAATTTTGGATTTCATGCCTGTGAAATCGGTCATACAATCCATTTGAAGAATATATAGTGTTGTTTTACATTTGAAACGATCGATCATCGCAATGTCATCATCAATCTTCAAGTCAAATTTAATAATCTAGTATAGGATTAAAGAGCATCAAGAATTTTCCACCATTTTCTGCCGCAATTGGCACTAGTCGGCCAACATCCTTTGGTGTGGGATACGAGGGGCAGGGAGAGGTGCTTCTCTCCTGACCCTTATAGGCTCTTTCCACTTTTTCGTATATAAAATAAAATTCATAAAAGCTCACAGATATAAGGTTTATAAATGCAATAAATTTTATGAACCTAACTTAGAAAGAAGAGCTTTTTTGAATTTTATTTTAGATATATGGGAAAGTTACAGGTGACTTTATATCTCGTGACCTGCATCAGTTATGATTATTTTCATTTCGAGGGCAGATGAGCAGTTTAAAGTTTGTTTTCTTCCACTTATTCGAAAAATATAATATCTTATACATACAAAATTTCATATAAGATAACAGTAGCCTGATTCTCTAAAGATGCTGGAGCCTTTTAGAACTCGCTTAAATTTCGAACTTGGACCTTATTCTCATGAAGTTGAAACAAAAGGTTTTCTAAGAATCTGCGCAGTTCTAGGCCAAATTAAAAAATCCATCTCAGAACATTTTTAGCCTCGGAGTAGCCCTTTTCTTGAAAAAAGGTGGATTTGATGGATATGTAACAATAAGTGGTGAATATTTTGGAGAATGGCCGCAGGGCCATAAGTGTTCATCCGGCCGCAGTTAGGGGTGTAGAGATGTCTCTTATAATATCATAAATGAATTTCTGCACCGATTGCATTTATGAAACTGTTAAATAGCAACGTAAGAAATGAACACTCAATTTCAAAATATAATCCAGGTTTAATATTTATCTAAGGGTTTTAAAAGAATCACTTGTACCTTGGTAGCTAGCGCGAGGTGCATGACTCAGACCTTTACCAAAGAAACTTCAGATGCGTTCTTGAGTCAAGGCACGAGATAATATAGTAACTGACTGTTTTTGAATTTTCGACAATCAGAGGCAAAATTTAAGAGAGGAAAAACTGAAAGACTCAGTGTACACAAGTAGGAAATCTAAGTACAATTTGAGGAATAACTCATTAGAGGCACGCATACGTTGACAATTTTCAACCGAACTTTATGATCGGTATAGACCTGAAGGGTCGGAGAGTACCTTATATACCTCGCAATTGAGGCGCGCGTGGGATGGATATATATAATCGCAGAATTGTATAAGGCATGCAACAATCATTTGGACCACACGTTTTTGACACGGTATATAAATAAAACCTATAGGATGGAACGCTCTGAGTGAAATTATTTTATAATAAGTTCTTTTACTATTTCCTACTAAATTTATGACTCGTATTTCTAAAATGCGTGAGAGGAAACTCTCAAAGATTATTGTAATTATCTTACTAAAATTGCAGATGTTCCTTCAAAAGATTGGAGGGAAACCTAAAAACTTATAAGCTTTACATTCCGCTTCATACTCTTTCTAGATTTCTTTTCTGTATTTGTCATGCGATTTTAGGGTATCATTTTTTCAAATATAAAATGGAAAGAGATCTATTTACAGCTGGCTAAATATTTTTTGAGTTAGTGATAAAAAATATTTTTAGGGTGTATAGTGAAAGGAAGAAAGCTAATTTTTTGAATAAGTCAAACGTATCATTGCCATTATTTGCTTATCGACGACTCAAAAGGTACTTCATTGGAAACGAAGAGTAATACAGTCGTATTATTCCAGTATATATTTTACCTTTTCTTTTCTTTTACCTTTTCTACTAATATCATTGAGCCTGATTAAACTTCACTCTTTGTTCATGGCTGGGTTATAAATAGTTGCATTGAAGAAAAGAATATATAGAGAAAGTTAGTTCTATACATTTTCATTTTGACTCATGATGTAACCCCACCCCCTCACTCATTCTCTCTCTTTCGAATACATGAAAAGTTAGTGCTCACATGAACATGAAAGAAGATATATATACAAATATACAATTATATTTGGCTGGAAAAGTTTAGCAGTGTACGAATGCCTAATTTCGCATCTATTATATGAATATATGTATAATTGAGAAAGCTTTATATATATATATATATATACATATATGGAGTATAACGTGATGGCAGCGCGAACGACGCAGCAGCGCACTCTCGGTTATAGCGTCGTCGTCGTCATCACCGTCGACGTGAACGTAGCCCTTGTTGGTGGGGGTAGTTGAATTCTATTTATAGAATCGAGGATCTATATATAGACCGACGGGGCTATGCATAACCAGCTTTATACCTCTCTAGTGCGTCGATGGGGGGATGAGAGTTGTGCAGGTTCAATGAAACTAGGCCACCATCCCCACCAGGTATACCCTTACTGCATCCCTTACGTGAAAATACATCCCCATTCAGGCATTAGAGCACGTCTCTACTGCATTCACTTTCTCGCATCCCAAATTACAATCACATTTTATCATCACAAATTTCGATTTTGTTTATTGCTCTTGTAAAACATTGGGCTGAATAGTATCATCAGACGTCTATAATCTGACGAAAATATAATAAAATCTTTGATTCTTTTTTTAACTGATAAATATTATATAAAGAAGGGCAAAAACAATGTTTACGAATTTTATTTTATTTCAGTACTTATCAAACATTGAAAAAATTGACAACCCTTAATTGACTATATTTGAAACCCCAGTTTTCGGGCAGTAAATTTATTGTGAATTTTGGCTGAAAGGTAATTAAAATAAAATAATTTTCTAACACCCTTTGATAATACCTGTCGATTATGGTTTATAGATCACAATTAAATGATATATTTAAAAATAAAATGTTTTGTTTTAAGAACATCGATTTTTATGAAGGATTGTAGTTTCTGGTCGTTTAATGTACATTTGCATATTCTAAAGAATTGCATCACACGAGTGATTTTAAAATTTCGTGATTTTTATTGTTGAACTAGGTTCTTCCTGTTTGTCCATTGCTCTATAGACGAACGCTCTGAAACAATAAAAAATATACATTTTTCACTTGTAAATTAATCTCAATTTTCTCAGTCTTCCGGCCCCCATCTTATATAATACTCTTTTATTCTTCTTCAACTTTTCCTATATATGAATATAAGGTCAATCTTTACCGATAATCAAAGGCGTATATTGGTCGTAAATGCTCCATAAATGTCCTGTTTAAGTTTAAAACGTTATAATTATGTAACAATAAATATAAAATCCTTAAGTTCTTACGTACTGACGTATTAACACGCAGGGACAAAGGAAAATGAGAGGGATGAGTAACATATACCAATGCGATCTGGATAATGTGCACGGTTTACGAAGCATGGTGTACCGCAATGCGGTTCTGCTATAATATCACTCGATCCTGTTTTGAAATTGGATATAATTTATTTCTTAATTATCATTATAACCTCACGAACAAATTTACTCAGTTTTGCATAAACCATAGCAGTCGCTATGGCGGTAACGCAGAGTATATAGTGTTTTGTAACTATAAGAGTAACGCAGCTTTTTATACCGTATATATTTTAAATTTCCTGCAACACTCGCATTATTATTAAAATATGTACATATGGTTCCAATTTTCATTACATTTGGCAATATTCCTTTACAAAACTGACGCCGTATTATTTCTACGTTGATGAAATTCAAAGAATATCCTTGTATTTAATAATATGGTATAATATTGAAAGAATATAATATAGATATTTTCATATATAATATATATATATTCTCAATTTGATAACTTGTAAAAGAATTAAATTATTATCATATTCGTTTTCACGTTATCAAAATGTATTGTTTCTAGCAATATTGCATCGACGTAGTTTTTAGAAGCAAATGAAAAAATCTTAAAATCACTTATATTTCTTTAGATTAAAGAAAAAGTAAGTCACACATGAAAGAAAAATCCAATGAGACTTTTCTTTCAGAAGAATATTCAGAATAATAACCTCCGTTTCGTACAGATAGAGGTAAATGGCCCAATTATAGTGCAAAATATTTATTATTGTAAACTTAAAGTCCTTAATTGCAAATCCATAATAGCAATTTTCATCCACTCTATGAGTATATATATAGAGTATAAGAGTTTATAACAGTCTATAAGTCGTGATTTCTTTTGTATTTAAATTTCCTGCACCTTTCACAGGTACAATTATACCATATATATTTTCTATTTCTGTCAATGATGTCTCTTACGTCAGAATGATACTTATTCTTCTAGTCTTGAGTCTGGTCTTCTTTTCCTTCTTTTCCTCTTGCATTCCTTTCAAGAACATCACTTCACATGTATTGTGTTTTCTTTTGGTTACATTCTCTCTTCTATATTTCTTTTGCATGCACTTATATTCCATTGCGAGTACCTTCTACATAGTTCATTAACGACCTGGTAGCCGTAGGTAGTTTTTTAATAAACTTCTTTTCCATTTTTACTCACTCGTATATTATAACTCTCTCTGATATGACAATTTACATTATTAATATACTCGATCATACTTGACTATATACTTATAATACCACAAAACCTCAAATACCTACTATTGTTTAAGTATTTTTTTCACATTTATAATTATTTATAGTTTTATTAATAATATGAGTCAATTAATATGCATCAATTTATTATGAGTGATTTATTGATTCTTAAAATTAGACTTTTAAGTATACATGGGAAGAAAATTATCCAATATGCGATTATACAAATATATCACGTTATAAATATTCAATATAGCGACAAATATTGTTGAAACTCTCGCGAAAAAAAATGGTCTAACCCATAAGCTCTCACGATTACGTAACTGTGAATGTGATGCGTGAAGGATCGAATGTTATATGTTAATAAAAATGTACCACATCCTTACACCGTATAGTAGGTATAATAATAGGGGTGGCAGTGTGTTACGACGTAGGAGTGAAGAGGAAAAAAGGGAAAGTAGAGTGAATTGTGTAAGATGAAGGGTGGGAGGGGTTGAGGGGCCATGGCCCATTTTAACGCGTCAAGTTGCAGGGAAATCGGGAAAAATCCCGGTGGGCCGGTTGTCAGTATTTATATA
>JAUESI010000003.1:2442352-2457576 GCA_032275145.1 Synergus laeviventris
CCATGGCCCATTTTAACGCGTCAAGTTGCAGGGAAATCGGGAAAAATCCCGGTGGGCCGGTTGTCAGTATTTATATAGGTATATTATATTCCCGTGTCAAAATATGCTTTAAGAGGAAGTTTCCAGATTTATTTAAAAAGTCGGGAGAAAGGTGGGCCGGTCTAGTGTATTTTTCTCGGGACACTTTTCGATCCCATGCAGGTTGGCCCCGATCTCATTGGGATGAAGTGTATTTGCGGATGACGCGCGTTCGCTGTAGTTGGTGTTTAGAAGGCTGCAGGAGAAGCCAATGGCGCCTGATGCTTTTTCATTCTCTACCAATCAATAGAGACACCATGACTTCTCCCGCACGCGCATTTATCTCTTCATTGCTTCAGCTGTCTTTTAATTAAGTCACAATGAATAATGTTTGAAATTCTGCATATTATATATAATGCAGGACTTTATATTTTAGTATTTTAGGTACTAAAGCTATGGATCGAAATGAATAATAAGTTTCATAACGGTTTAATGTTTCTTCAGATTCACACATACACCCATATGTGTGTATACGTATTATTTAATACTTTAATTCATACCGCATATTGACACAGCAATATACGGATCAGATGGAAATATATGGACTGCCTGGTGACCTAGGAAGAACGAGGATGCAACAAGTCATCCCAGTAATAAGCTGAGCTGCTGCCCGAGTAAGACAAGGTCGACAGTTGGGCAAGGGGGTGCGGACACCAGAGTTATAAAAAAGGAAATTGCGAGTTATAGTAGAACAAAAAGCTTGTGACTTTTCAGCAGAGGGAATAGTCAACTTTGATTTACCAAATAGATCCGCCCAAAATTTATTTCACAACTGAGTTTAAACTTTTTTGATATTCGAGATAATATGGATACACTACACAAAAATGTTGAATACGCTTAAAAGAACATATCTTGTTGAAAATGCATACATCCATACAAACACACACACACACACACACACTCATACAAGTTCTTGATGACTGTGTACTATTATTATTATTCTTTTGAAAAAGTAAAAATTGTAGAAAAAAATCCGGGTTATCTAAGTGTGCTCATATATAGTCACTAACACATACCCTTAAGTAAAGAATGATAAATAGGCTATATATTCACATTGTAACTGCACTAATAACAATCTGGAATTAAAAGTACCTTCCTAACGCCCATGGTCAAAATTTGCCTTTCCAATGTCTGACAGAAACTGATTTATACCACTTAGTACTCCATGAGGCTGATTTACATTGACTTGTACTACTTCGCACTCTATTTGGCTGTTTGTCGGAACAGACGATCGACTCGAATCAGCAGAGCAGCCACTGTGACATCTGCACTGAGTAGACTCATCGCCAATGTCAATCATGGCCAAGATCAAGACCTAGCAAGCGAGTGAGATATATGGGCGGAAGCTCTAAAGAAGAAGATCTTCAGGAATTAGAGAATAGCACGAGTGCGGTATATAGTAGATGCATGAGCTAATTGTAATGGGGCTGATCGAGATGAGGCGAAGCACAAATATTTTACGTTATACGACCATTGGGTCGAATTTCGATTCAGATTGTAAGCAGAAGCTGGACACCTGCGACACCCGACAATGTCACATATTATATATTTAATTTAAGCGGTGACACTCCGCGTCAAGCTGCCCGGCAAAAAGAACAACGAATCAAAATATATTTAAAATTTAAATCGAAGGTCCTAATTATATTTCTAAGGGATTGAAAATTTTTTTGACAATTTTCCTTACACTTTTTCCGCTTAATCGAGTCCCGTAAAAAAACGAACAACGAAATTTACTCTTTTGATTTTGATTACATGTTGGTGCATTGAAATAAACCATTTTGAATTTATAAATATTAATTAATTATTATATTTGATACTCAGTGATGGATTCGAATTTAACCTACCATCATATTTTAACTGTCAAAGGAAACCTAGCTAGAACTTGGTGTTGATTAGAAGGTACAAAAATGGGGGTCAATGTGGAGGTCCAACTCCAACACTGTACAATTTATGTTAGTACCTTATATATATAAGACGGCCATTAATGAAGGACAGCCTGATGGGACACCACTGCGTAAGGTAATTACTACATGCCATTAAGGACATGTGTGTGTAAAGAGCAAATTTAATTTTACCACCTTTACATTCGCAATAATAAATATTGTTCTTTAAACCAGGCGATTCACCGCTTATCCGTTTCATGAAGACGAAGGCTATGGTAGATTATTGCGTAGTCTTAGCATTGGTTTTATCGACGAAAGGAAATTGGATCGAATATGGGATAACAATGACTTGAATAAGTACATAATAGGGGAGCCCGTGAAATGAATCAACTATTTTCCTCTAGACGAATGCGAGAGACGTATATATAATAAGTATGAACCCCAAAAGCGACTACTCGAGCTGTCTTAACCTATAAAATGAATCCAGTTGACCGATGACTAATGATCATTTTCCATGAGCACAAAAAAGCTCTTTGCTCCCGTCGAACGAAGGACGCACGTGGAGATGAAGAACGGTCAAAGAGGGCGGCATAGTTCAAAACCCAGTTAACATATGAAGCATATATGTAGGAAAGAATAAGGAAAAAAATTTTATCCAATGTGTGTTAGAAACTTTCCTTATTGAAAAATTGGGTGTCATTTTCAACGTCAAAAACCACGCCAAAAACGATCGACTTCTCGGCGAAAACCATGTTTTTTTATTTTCCTCTCCAGCATCCTAAAAGAAACGTCGCATTAAATAAATTACGTTTATTTGTGTTTATACATAGCAATTAAGTTCAGTTCTCCATAACATTCAGATCTCCATAATAACGGTAATGAATTGGATGTCATACCCCCATCACCATCTCCTTTCTTTTTATTTATTAATGTAATCCTCAAAACATAACACTTTATTTCTCATTCAAGGTGACTTTGAAGGAATAACTCAACAAAAATTGTACTCTCTTTTGCAGTCAACACTGAAAGCGATCGCTGTTAGGCCAAGGAATGGAGGCGTCGTGGCAGTGGGAGCAGCGAAAGCACTGCCATATTCTGCTCAATCCTTTGTCAAACGCAAAGCAGAACACGAAACAAGCTGCATGTAAGTGTAGCAGATCCTACTAATTAATTATAATATATTAAATATAGGAAGTTATAGATTCGCTTTTGTATATGGATTTACTTCTAACGAAATTCACCTTTTTTCTCCGTGTGGAGATTGCGGCACGGCCGAGAGGCAGATAGAGACATTTCTCTATGAGCCTTTCACAATTGACATACCTATCATGTATATGTATAATTATATATATATGTGCGTGTGCGTGTGTAGATGAACTTGGATATGAAAAAAAATTAATGTTTTATAGATGAACGAAAGCGGCACCCCGGAAGACCACGAACTCACGACACTTTGAAGAAAAGAAATCGCGAGCCGGGGCTGTAACGATTGGACGGAGAACGTGGGAGAGGGTGTGCGTGACGCAGCGAGGGTACAAAGGTGCAAGGGTGCAAGAGTTCAAGATTTCAAGGGTTCAAGGTTGCTGAGGTTTGTGTATGAGTGCGAAGAAGGAGGAGAAAAAGAAGCTGGCGAGTTGTCCGTCAAGAGGGTGCAAAAGAAGAAGGCATCGTCATGGGCTTGGCACCCTTTTTTGTAATCCACTAAGCAATGCAAGTAGTTAGGGCTGAGGCCCTGCTAGTGAGCATGTGGCTCACTAGAGAATGAAGAAGCAAAACGTCCGGACCCTATCGTTGATCGTCTGTACGTTCACCTACCTCCTCGTTGGCGCTGCAATTTTCGACGTCCTCGAGTCCGAGACAGAGAAAAGACGCAAAGAAGCTTTAGATGGTAAATTTATTCAATTTTATTTGGCCTGATCTCATATCTCCTTCCTATTATAATTAGATTATTGATTAAATTATTGAAAGTACGGAATATGTATGAGTTTTTTAAAGAAATACGTTTGTTCATTATAATTATGTAGTATGTTTATGAGAATTTTTAAAAAAATAGGCTGATACTTATTTTACATACATTCCGAAGTGGAGATATACATGTTATAAGGTTTAATTTATTTCAAGAAGGGGCAAATATAGTTTTACTGAGATATTTTTTAGAAAATGCAAGCAGAAAGATAAAGGAATGCCATATCATATATATAATTCTTGTGCGAGGCTTGCAACTTTATTGTCTGGAGATTTTCCAAAAAGAGTTTCCGGCAATTGACTTCCCATGCGAGTAGTATAAGAAGTGATCGAGAAATGAAAAATTCTTTTTAAATTTGTGCATGGATGCCCTCGAGTTAGGATTGATTAGGTTTTTTTCCTACATATATATTTTATAATATTATCATTTTTTTTGTGACAATAACTTCCAGTCCCGCGTGCTTATTATACGTAGGGTATCAAAAATGTCCTGATGGGACGGCTGAATATTTCAACTTTTGTTCTTCAAATGGAAACCCCTTTTTCTTGCATCGGCAATCAATATAGAGCAGGAAATTTTACTTTCGAGTAATATGTATACCCAAGTCATAGGTTTATTTGAATGGAAGCTTTTCAAATTTTTTTCGTAACGAGCAAAGTCAAAAAGTTTAACACGGAGTATTCAGCATGAACTTTAATATCACTTTCAAGGTCATTTGACGGTCAACCTTTCTTTTTTAAATGGAAATACACTTTTTTTTACATCGGTAATCGATAGAGCTCTAAAAACGTTCGAATAATCTGCTACTGCGTGGCGATAGGTCCAATTTGACCTTGCAGATTCATCCAAGGAGTAAGTTTTACTTCCTTTTAGCATTAACCAGAAAAAACGACGTGCGTGTAGTGTATTCTGTGCTCTTTGGGGTGCTTAATTAGTTAATGCTAAAAGTAAATACATCTTACTCCTTTTGGATGAATATTCATTGCACCTATCGCCGCAAGTACATTATTCGAACGTCCGATGTGAAAAAAGGGGTTTCAATTTAAAAAACAAAATTTGACCTTTAAATGACCTTGAAGATCATATTCAAGGTGAAAAAAAGCACACCATTGAATTCTTCGTTGAAAGTTACATCAATAATAACCTTCCTCTCCTCCTAAAATATATATTACCCGAGGAAATATCCAGACATCCCGGGGCTCTTGTGACACTCTGTATAAAAGTTCCTTATTGTATGTATGGTATAACCATATAAAAGTTATTATATATAAAATATTGCTTTCTCTCTCTAATAAAAAACAAATGTTAATCATCAGTAGTCAGACAAGATGTTGCTTCTGGATGGTTAATTTAAAATGGTCAATAATCGTAATACAAAACACCACTACACCATTTAGACGGGAAAAAAGGGCTTCGCGGTGCATGGATATATTATTTTAAGTATAATTATAATATATTTCATTATAGTATGTCACTACTGTATATAATCCAGCGCTCGCATTCCACTCACGTTCTTTTTTTAATAATTTACAATATATATTTACGGATTTTAGCAGTTGATATTCTGAAAATGTAAAAAAACGAGAAGTTAAAATAACTCATTCAAATTTCCGCATTGAAAACGTACGTGTATATACATTTTCGAAGTATAGGTTGCTGTTATGCATGAAATCATATTAAAATGCTGTTCAGCACGTAAATAAATATTTTAAATACAATTCGATGAACTGAAGACGTTGTACGTGTATACACGACGACTAATAGCAATAATTCCTATATTACTTAAAACTAAGAGATAACTAATATATAATTCAATATATAGTTTTAAATAAGTGCTGATAAAATATATGGCATGATCCGCGTAGTTTAATCATGGCCCCATAACAATATTGAAAGTCCCTTTTTTTTCTGAGATTTTCAAGAAATGTGAGTTTAATTAATATTTTTTCTAGCAATTGAAAGAATGGTCATAAATAAATACAACATAAGCACGGAAGACTATAAGATTATGGAAACCGTGGTGTTGAAATATGAACCGCACAAGGCTGGTAAACAGTGGAAGTTCGCTGGAGCGTTTTATTATGCAACCACGGTGCTTACGACTATCGGTAAGTGTCACAGCTTCCCATATAGAAAATCCACATATATTCATGAAAATAATATTAAATTAGAAATATTCATTAATACTACATTTGAAACAAAACTTCGCCCGTATTTGTGATTTTAAGTGAAATAAGGATTTTACAAGAAATCGCGAAAGAAATGTAAAAAATCAAGAAATATATCCTCTCTCAATCTGAATGGCTTATACCTTATACATCACATATATATATATATATAATAAGTTACTAATGAAACAGTGCCGATTTTTTTTACCAATTTTATTCACTTTAGTAAGACTTAGCAATTGATTTAGTTACAGAATAAAATATTAAGTTATCAAAACTATACAAATTTTAACGTTATTATAATAAAGTCGTATAAAAACATAAAATATAATCTATATAATGGATATAACTAATAGAAACAACCATAAATAATGTGAAAGGTATCGATAATAAATTTACACAAGTATTATTTTCTCGTTTCATAAGTATAATGCTATTTAAAAAGTAAAATTATATACATAATATAGTAGTATAAGGATGCATGCGTCAGACGCAATACGGCGTTGTGAAGGCTGACAATGAGTTTCATAGCTCTTCCAATAAAAGGGGCATTAAGCATGATCTCATTGTTATATTAAGCATAAGAAACTTGTATGGATAAAAAGCATTTATAATTTTAGGTTACGGACACTCGACGCCAAATACAATAAGTGGAAAGCTCTTCACAATGTTCTATGCGATCGTCGGAATACCATTGGGCCTCGTGATGTTTCAAAGTATAGGAGAACGGGTGAACAAGTTCTCCTCAGTTGTAATACGCAATGTTAAGCGGCTTCTCAACTGCAAAGACATTCAGGTGACATGCATTGCATAAAGAAATAACTTAAACATGCATATGTAATTATGTAAATTGTTAACACACATATAAAATATTTCGTACTTGAAAAATTAATCTGCACGTTAACATTATAATTATAATGAGTCAGATCCTAAATTTAAGATGACAAAATTTACTAAAAAAAATGCTAACTTCTCTAGTCTTATTTCAAAAATATATCCACTGCGCGGTTATATACGTATCATCTTTTAAATATATTCTACATATAATAGAATTAAAAATGAAACACAACACATTGGAGTAAAGTTGTTTTTCAATTCTGCAGGCCTCGGAAATTAACCTTATTTGTGTGGTGACGACTCTTTCGATCTTGACCATCGCAGGCGGAGCAACCGCTTTCTCTAGATACGAGGGCTGGTCCTACTTTGACTCGGTCTACTATTGCTTCATCACCTTAACAACCATTGGTTTTGGCGATATGGTAGCCTTGCAGAAAAATAGGGCACTAGAAGAAAAACCTGAGTACGTCATGTTCGCTCTGATCTTTATTCTCTTCGGACTGGCCATCGTGGCTGCTTCTTTAAATCTTCTGGTGCTCAGATTCGTAACGATGAATACAGAGGATGAGAAAAGAGACGAAGCTGAAGCTCTGCAGGTAAAAATATCTTTTACGCGATGTAGTGTAGAATAATACTTAGGATTCTGAGCTCATGCACCTGGACAAAAATTTTATTAGGGCCCAAGTCGGGTTTTAATTGGTTTGACCTACTTTTACTAGGGCTCTAGCTAGAAAATCTATCTAGCGGCTAATTAGTGTTTTCACATCAAAAGCAGGACTCGTCTCACTAGATTTTGCATGTTTTCAAATTTTAAAAGTCTAATTTTACTGAGAAAATAGTTGAAAAATCTAAAGAAATGTTAAAGTATATAAGACAGACTAAATTGTAAATAGGGCAACTCTATATCTGCGGCCCTAATATTCTCTGTCTAGAAATGTCAGAAAATAATTGTCTTAATAGCACGGGAATAGAACCCTTATATAGGGCAGTGTTAATTTATATATATATATATATATACATTTTATATGAAATGCTGTATTACAATAAAATATTTTACTTAGGAGTCTGCTTATACACACGAATGAATTTTATGTTGGTGTAGATGTAGAGCAAGTGTCTTTGCCAACTTTCTTCAGTAGGCAGGATGACGCATCCTTACTTTTTACAGATAACGAATAATACAGTTCCAAAAAAAATTGTGTTTCAGGCTGCTCAGGGTGCGGTGCGACTGGAAGGCGACGTGATAACGGCGAATGGCTCGATATTATCGGGTCAGTTGGGTAACCAGGGTGATACTATCTCATTGGACGACGACGGAGCGTCAGTCTGTAGTTGTCGATGCAGCGGTTTTTACAAGAAACGACGGAGACCTCGCTTCACTGTACGCCGCTCGCCAGGAAAAATATCTCATTTGCTTCCCATGCAGCAACTTCCGGCTCTGAATGTCAGAAACGACCTTCGGCCTCCGCCCTTGACGCCACTCCTCCAACTTCCACCGATATACCAGCACCGGGCCAGCATCTAACGATGCATGTTCTATATATTATACCACTGCTTGCTCTTCTTTGTGATGAGTTACAAAAATGTACCAATCGCGACGAATCTTATATAAATAGAAAAAAATGTATTCGCAGAGAAACAAGTATTAAATAAGCGAATAAGATTCAGAGTTGTGTGTGTGTGTGTGTGTGAGTGAGTAAGTGAGTGAGTGTGAGAGAGGGGGGAGGAGGGGTGAGATGGGGGGATTTTTATAAACTCCAGGCACTATATATAGACAAATAAGATGGCAATCGCGATAGAAAGGTTAATTAATCATTAACTTTCATTTGACATATTTTATTGGGTCAATTTTTGGACTTGTCTTTTCCATGTTGATTGCACACTGAAATACTGAAAATTAAATATGGAACATTGAGAGAGGGATATATATATATATATATATATATATCATAGATTATCGTAAATCACACATCATTTTTGTTTAAACAGTGAGCTAATTGTCGTCATGAAATATGGTGCCATGTTAAATTTCAAAAATTTATGTGCGTACGTGTAGAATGTATGACGCATAAACCTATATCATTTTATCCGTACAACAATTTTGATACCCAAATTGCTCAAAATATATGGTAAAAATCATTCACCCGATATTTTTTGAAGAATGCTCTTTTAGATCTCTTATATACACTCAAACCTGGATTTATTTCCTGCCTCGGGTATCCCTCTAATCAAATTATTAGTATGTACTAAAGAAAGAGTCTCTGAAACGTAAACAAAATGCGCGACTGATAATAATAATACGCATTCTAGGAGCTCATGGCGCCTGAGGGGTAAGGAGAGCACCAATTTTTTTGCATTACAAGAAAAAATAGGGGTTAACTAAATCGATTTGCAGATTTTAATGGTTTAGTGTTGCTACGTTTGCAACATTTCGTTCATGGTTTTTCAGGCCTATGACAAAAGGGATGGTTCGATGCGACAGACCGGCAACCGGCTTTCAATATTTTCATAGTTTATGAGATGTTTAATATTAAAATTGGGCATGGAAAGTAACTTTATATGCGTTCAGAGAATCCCGCACGAATCCAGCCTCGCCACTCACCAACAAAACATATCTCGATACGTCCGTGTGTCTATAATATTATACTTGATCGCTTTAGGCTTCTTCGGCTCGGTTATTGTAGGAATATGAGTGGTGGGGTTGGATATCATTTGACAATGAGACGGCAATTCGCTTCGCTACATCCGCCAACGTACACTCGGCCGTGGAACGTACAACATTTTCTAAACTGATTGTCGGTAGTAAGTTCACAATAGAGACTTATAAGCTCGTGAACGTTCAATAAGCGACGTTCATATTTAGCAAACTCGTTGAACACGTTTACGTTCATTTTTGGAATTACGTTGCAGTGCTCAGGCCGCGTCATATTAATTATCATCGATACAAATTTTAAGAATCTAATAACTTAATAAGTCCCGGAGAATAATATCCAGATTTGAATATATATCTAAATCTGTAAAAGCATTCCAATGTCATAGACAGACAAATACAATGAAATATTTCACCATTTACATTTCTGGCGATATTGCGACTGTGTCCAGAGAAAAATCTGCACATTTCCTCCCAAAAATAAATACAATGCTACGACGACAACGTACAATGACTATCGACGTCACAATACTTGATAGCCTGTCTGCTCCTGCTACTGCAGTCATGTCTCGCCAAAAAGTTCGCATAGTACTTGGTCTATTTAGAATGATAAATATGTATTTTTCTCTATCGAATGAGAGCGATTGCCTGACGAAAGCGAATGGACTTCCAAAATTCATTTGTGATATATATTACAATATCGATTAAGTATATTTCTAAATGTCAAGTCGAACGTATATGTATATTATGTATTAAGGGCACATGTTACCTACCCTTACCGCATATATATATATATATATACATATATATAACTCGTATTTTTTCTCACAATTTTTACTTATTGAAAAAAATAATAGTCAGCATACATAAAGAATCTGAACACGGATGTCTGTGCAATATTATTTTTCTGAGAAAGTAAAAATTTTGAAAAAAAAACAGGGATATTTAAATTTGTTTATATCTACATATGGTACATAATTACCACATGCCCTTCACTTACGATTCGCTTCGTTATCATACAGCCGAGACATCAAGTTAAAATTGAACGAATACTTGTAAGAAATTTGAGCAAATTAATTATTTACAAAAAAATTCAAGACATTTTTTAAGAATTCGGCAATATAAAGTATAAATATGCAATAAAATTGAGTGTATTGCCCTAAAAAAAATATATATATATCAGACATTGATCAGAGTCTTTTGAATCATAATTTAAGATCAATCTAAATTCAAACGCACAAACTTTAAAGTTTTGAACAAGATAACTTCTTTACGTAACATAAAAAATTGTTCAATTTTCTGAACGCTCTTAATAATATGAAGGTGCATAATCTTGAAAGATAAAAATAAAAAATTACCAATTTCAATAGATAAATTTTAAAATTTGCCCATATATAGAATGCTTTCAAAGTAAAATTGATGTAATAAATATTAATATTTAAAACTTCAGGAAATATACTCAAATTTTAATGCAATTTTGTGTCCTATCAATTTTGCGGAAGGTTCTGTCAAATAGGTACATATTTCGTACGTTGAAAGTCGATTTCTCTCGTCACGCGCAGGCCCGCTCATCGAATCGATTGCTCGATTTTACGTGTATATATAAGCTTCTAATCCCAAAAAAATCGCCTTTCCCAAAACATGTTACCAAGAAAATTGCTCTTCCTATTTGAAACTAAGCATATTTATAAAATATTTAGTAATAGATCAGAATACAGAGTGATCAATTGTCTTCTATCTTAGAGAATAAAATTAAATTAAAAAAAAGAAACAAAAAAAGAAGAGATAACCATTGCGATTCTTCGGTGAAATCATCTTGAAGATCGTGTACAAAAAATTTGTAAGCAGCGACCATGAGTTCTGCGTAGCACAACGGAGAGATTAAAAAAAAGGAGATATAAAAAAAGGATAGGTATAGAACTAACGTCACACAGCTAAAACAACTTTTCCATTAACGAAAAATTTTACAATTTGTATATATGAAATATAGATACTAAAAATTGTAAAAAATATATATATTCTGCAAGATGTTTTGGAAACAATCAGGTGATACAACAAATAATTTTGAACTGCGTATTCCGTCTGCGATTCTGAAGCACGTATCACAGAAAACAGATTTTTTTAAAATGAAAATTTCAAAATCCTAGGTGCTGTTGCTTGGAAAAACTTATTTATTAAATAACTGAATAAATACTTGTTTACTATATTTACTTCCAATTTACTTTAACAACGAATATGTTTTCTAAAAAAGCATCGAAAGTAGACGCATTGAAAATCGAATTTCAAAATATACCAATTTACAAAGTTAAATTAATATAGAGTAAAAAAATTTTAAAGATAGTTTTAATTTGTTTCAAATTATTATGAATAAATAATACTGTTCAGGAAACTGTGATAACTGAAAATTAAGAATATTAAGTTATTTAAGAATAACAGTTATACGTCGTACATTAAACAAGCAAACATATAAACGGTGTATAGAATTTGTAACAGATCTTCAACACAAACGCATCGTATATATGAGCAGCTGAAAGAAAAACGTAGGTAAAAAAATTTCGTTTGAAAAGTAGCATAAGAAGTAAGTTTTCAGAGTAAAAATGAGATCAAATAAAATTATCCGAGAAAAAATGTAACATGGGAACTAGCAATCAGCGGTTGTATTGGCGTTGTTTTTTGCTCTGAGAATTGAATTTCTCTCATTTTTACGATGAAAAATCATTATCCAACTTTTACAGACGAAATATTTGTATCTATTTTTACTTTCAGTCGCTTCCATCTATATGTCAATTCAATTGTTACAAAACATCTTGAGTGTGTGCATTTGTGAAGACGAAGAAAATTCCCATCACTCTCAAATTCTCTGATTCTTCATTTTGAGGTATAACAATTTCATCGTTATAGGAGATCATAGCAGGAATACTTTTGCAAAAAAAAAACATCGCATTCATGTGTACGGTAGGTTTTCGCGAAGATAGCGGGTAGTCGAAACTTACATAAATACATTAAAAACAATTTGTAACTGCAGCTGGACATTTTTAATAATTCTACGTGACATTATATGAAACCAAATATCCATATGAGAGCCGTCAAAACTCAAAATTAATTCAACAATATTGAATTCTTAATATTAAATATCCAATTTGCTAATAATAAATTTCTAAATAATATCCGTTTGTGAAATTCAAGGTTAATGAAATTCCATTTCATAAAATTTGAATACATTGGACAAAAATTATTCATCATTATAACTGAATTTACATGAATTTAGGTCAAATAGGTGAATTGAGTTGAATTCGAAACTTAGTCAACTTTTAAATATAATTCAAATCTATGAAAGAGAGATACGGGCTATTGCGATTATGTGATTCCAAAATAATAAGACTTGAAAGAACTTAAAATTTTCAAATTATAACAAAAAATTTGTTATCCATGACAAAAATATGAAGCAAGTAACTGAAAATAGAAATTTAATTGAAAATATAGAGATTATGTAAGTTTTATAACTCAGCTTCAAACTACTCTTTAGATTGTTTTTAATAAGTATATTTAAAAATTATTTTCATGCACCTATGTAAGATTCTAATTTAATAATAATAATAGTTATAGTACATATAAGTATAGAGCATGGTCACCATTGGTCATAAAAGGTTTAAAACCTATCCAAAAATGCTAAGTATTATTAGATACCATTGATTTTCTGTATTTATACAATATTAAAATTCTCTTCAAATGGAATTGAGTGAGAAAATCTATATCCAAAAGACTTTCAAGACCGTTTTTGATAAATTCCTAGTGAATGTTTATCGTTTTCAACGAAGTAGAATTAAAGATTCTGGATAAACTTTTTCCTGCGGACAGTTCTAAAATGTTATAATATATGGTGATGAATATTTATCAATTATTCATACGTTTCTAAAGCGCGGGGCCTTTTGTGTTATTAACAAATGTTTGGGGGATGCTCTGAAGAAATCAACTTTAGTCGCTTCTCCCTAAAAGACTCGTGAATCCATCCCAACCTATTGAAATTATAGTTTCACCTCTATATATCGTTTGGGTATACCCAACAAAATCTCATAAAGGGTAAGAAACACGAGATACTTGTCACATCTTCATTACCATAAATTAAAGAAAGAAAATAAATTCTTTGTAATATATAGTAGGATAGATATAATGAATTAATATTCTCCTATTCAAGGGGACTTTATACGATATCGCCGATTATGAACTATGTATATGCGACAGTATATGTGAGATTTTAAAAAGTAGCATTTGTTTACAATTAATTTTATTTGCTTAATAAATGAACATAATGTCCGCTTCAATTTTGCAGTATGTAGCTGGTATGTTTCTGATAACATGGAATTATGTGATAATTTAGAATATATTCCTGATATGAAAATGCAGGATTAATCTACGTTCAACGAATTGTACTAGAGCAGCAGAATTGGATTCAACAACCACTGTGAAAGGATAGGAATGATAAAGATGATGAATATATTACGATGAGTGTTTAATCCTTAATTAAGAAGAATATCTGGAAGAACATGATTGTCATTTGATCATTAAAATTGTAATCTTCGACTAAAGCTTTCGTGAAATATTGTTATTATATATCTACTTGTTACGCTAATCTCAATGAAAATATTGTACATTCTTTTCATCCATTGCATTCTTTTCCACAAATATATTGACAATTCGTCAAGATTAAAGGCGTATTTAATTTTATTTGCTTTCATACACTATGTACCAAATAGATGCAAACTAAATATCATATATGTTTTTAAATAAAAATGACAGTAATTTTTCAACTTAATTAAATGCCTTTTTCCGGGGGTTGAGAGCGTTAACAACTTTAGAAATCAGGTCTCTGCATGAATGCCTTCATCTGTAAAGTTGAGTGCGTTGAGTGTTATTTCCACAATCCACCGAATCCACCCAACTTTACGCGGGGAAAGGAATTCATGCAGGGTACTGTACACTTCCACTGAAATCTCCTGAATTCTCCTGAAATAAATGAAATCTCTCCAAATCATTGAATTGGTTTGAAATTTTTCAAGTCTCACTAGAAGTCATTTGAATGTCACCTGAAATAACTTGAATTCACCTTAAGGGTGGCGTCCCACGGATACGGAATGCGTTTTTGAACAAAACTATAAGAGTGACAGAGACGCACTAATTCTTCGATCTCTCTCACTCTCATAGTTTTGCGTAAAAACGCAAGGCATTCCGGATCTATGTGGCGCATGACGTTTAAACGTAATTTATGTACGTACAATCCGTCAAAAACATCAAATTCATATGGAGTGCGCATGTTCGAGCTAACATACGTGAATTACAAATGTATTATACGTGAAAACCCTAGAGTTAAGCTTAACTGAGCAACCCTGCCTCAAGATGACTATTTTATTTTCAACCATGTGATTGCACCTTGACCAGGGTTGCGTACGTTATTAACATGCTCAGTTATTTATATGTAACAGGGGGGTGACACTCCTATAACGGCCTGTACAATAAATGTGTCCTGAGAACTGTCCAAAACCGCTGGAGGCGCTGGCTGTACTTTTGGGCCAAGAATTATTATATAGCATGGGGAAAATTCAAATTTTATTTATTTTAATTATTAAAACACATTTTTCTGAATA
>JAUESI010000003.1:2457676-2481882 GCA_032275145.1 Synergus laeviventris
AGTCCTAAAACTTCTATTTGACAAACATGAAAGTAGTTAGGTTTACAAACATAAATTGGGTACGTTAAGTATTAACAGTTGTTAACTTATGAAACTTAATTGTTACGACGTAACACATTAATTTTCATAAAATCTCTTTTTGAACTGGAAATTCGTCTATAGATCTAAAAAAAATATTTAATTTGAATACGTTTTACACACAAAACTTTCGATTTCCTTTAAAAATAACTAGGTTTTCACAACAGCTATCGTCAAAACCTAGGAAGTTATTCAGAAAACGACATTAGTTACAGAACCCGTTTTTTAAACACTCCATGACTCAGTCTACATTTGTTGAGTCACAATCTGAAAGTTGCAACTCAAGTGCTCTAATCTACTGATGAGATACTTAAATTTCAATATTCCAAGTACCTGCGACTCTTTTTTTCTCTCATTGCTCTTCGCAAACCGCTTTTCGTCGCGAAATAAGAGTCATATTCTGAGATCATCGCGCGCTCTTCTTATACAAAAGGAATGTAAGACGTAAGTGCTAGGCACCTGTTTAGATAGAGTCTCTCCTGCCACCTGCTGTGTGGCTGTAGGTGCCACAAGAGGGCCTGAGGCGTGACAGTAGATGCGGCCTGGCGACGCGCGGCAGCTTGGCGGTTCATCTCTTAAATACGTTTTTCGCAATGTGCTTACTCAAAAGTTTCTTTTCACATGAAAATTAATGCACGCTTTGAAAAACTGCTTTTAAAAGCCATTAACGACCTTTGTCATTCATTTTTTCACTGGGCACTTGATTTTACATCATTTACCTGATTCAGCGATTAAAAATAGAGGTGAATTGTGATTTAATCAGTTGTAGAAAGTGTAAATAAAAATATGTGTTTTTAAAATAATTATTAAAGTTCCGTTTCACTTCTTATATGATTACAGCAATTAATACATGGATATCTTTTAAAATATATTTTTTATATTCATTTTCGGAATTAAATTCTCGTGAAAAATTGCTGTTTAACAATGGTGATCATCTGCTCCTCAATTATTGACAAAACTGTCTTCAGAAATCAGTACAGTATTATCCGTTTAAGTAGTTAATACCATATTAACGTCAATGCTATTATTTGATCACACGTTCCAATTATAACGTATCATTATTCTCTATAATCTTTGTACATCTCCTCATATGATGAAGAGGTAATTGCTATATGTATTAAACCTACCGTTTTCCTTTCGAGAACCTACTTTTCTGTTTATTTTTATATGAAATGACTTTGTTTACCGAAACTTTGCATTTCAAAATAGTTACATAAACTGATGTGGAAATTTTGAGACAATGTGTCTTGGTATTCAAATTCCTGAGGTAAGGAAAAGAACTGTAGATGAATCCATCTTCTGGGTGCTCTTTAATAAAAGTTGAGATTGCTAGAAAGTCAATTTTGTATATTTGAAAGAATTGAAAGCACGTGAGGTTGAGTAAATGGGTCGAGTTGCGCGTGAAAATCAGCTGGCAATACTGCAAGCGTACGTGATAAATGACTGCAGTGGAGAACAATTTAGCTGGGGACTTCCGGTCTACGGTTTTCCTCATTATTCTGTTTTCGTGAAGCATTTCAGACAACTCTTTACATGTAAACTGTAAATTTATTCTCAAGTGATCTGCAGCAAACACTCTCGTGAGGTTTTATGTTCAGATCGCTTTATTTTCATTACTCTTCTCCCCACGGATTCGTCGTAAACTTTAATTCTTCTTTCATGCGTCCCAGACCAAATTGACGTTTTAAAATAATACAATTATTAGCTATGCTTCAGTTGCCGATTTTAGGAATTGAATCCATGGATTAGAGAATATTTTATAGGACTCGCTTAGGCGAAAAATAACAGAGGCCTTTTGTCGAATTTGTCCCGTTAATCTCGTTCGGCGTTAATTTTATTTTTATTTTTGGGAGTCATCAAAACCAGTCCTGGAATCTTGTACCGTAAACTCGAAAGGCGCGAATCTTGATTGGTAAAGAACCAATGTACTGAATAGTCAAGGTTGAGTGATGTAACTCGTCATTCACAGATATATATTTACGTGCATAATGTAACACATAGTAAGGCGTAAGAAGCAAGACAGGAATGCAATGTCGGATATGTAAATGATTTTACACTCGCTGATTTTAAGAACGCATTATAATCAATAGACTGGAGAATTTATAATATTCATGTAAACCCAATTTATGGGAAATTTCTTTTACAATATACAGCAAATTACATTATTCGCGAAAATTCATTGGCGTTATCGCGGTAAATTTTTATAAAATAAAGGGACAATGGTGGCTGAATCGATTGTGTGTCATCGTCTGTTTTAACATAGTTTGTAATCTGATTCTCTTAAGATTCATTGGGTACACTTCTGAGATAGAAAAGCACAAGCTCTACTCTTCATTTAAGTTTCCTTGTGAACAGAGGCAAACGCGACCTGCATAATATTATGTTCCTTCCTCTTTGAGTTTTATTCCGACACCTTTCACCCCATAGAACCGCAAAGGGACGTCTGTGGAATGCGTGTCCTTGCCACACGCAAGCAAATTCTTATGGCAATTTTGCTTTTGTTTAGCATTTATATGGGCATTCCATTTTCGGATAGAAATATAAGTCATGTGAAATTTTAAAGGTGATGATCCCCAATAGCAAAAGTTTCATAGAGAAAATATTTTATATAAAATGGCATTTGTCTTCATTCAGATTCATAGTGCATTTAAAAGTAGTCTGTGAGTGATCATGTGTGAAAAACAGTGTCTTCTGTGAAGTGAATGAGAGAAGAATTGCATCAGGAATATATTACTGTATATATATATACAGTATTGTGCAATGTCAGTGACGTTGAGGTGAGTCGATCATGCCTCAATGCAGGATGGTTACGAAATAAAAGTGGGATTCATAAAAATTCGATAGTTGCATCCTTTTCTATAATTACAATATCATCCCACGGTCTTCCCGATTCATCTGATTAGATTTTTATTTCTCGAAGTTCGGAGCACATCTTCCAACGTGAACTTTCATTTTTACAAAGCAAGAGTCTTTATAGGCTTTGGCATTTCGTTGGCATTTTATGTCGAACTCGTTTATTACAAAGAGGCTGCGACGAATCTCGCGCGACAATGGAACTACCTCTATAAATAATGACGGAAAATTGCGAGTGTCGTTCTTTTATTTCCGATTTTATGAGAGACATTCTATTGCTTCACGTGGGACTGGCGAAAGAATACGAGGCCCTCTTCCCCCAGGAATGATACTTTTCAGGACATTGAGAGAAAACTAAATTGGAAACAAATTTTTAAATGGACCGAACAAAATTTTAAGCTTGTTTCTCACTTTTAAGCGCAAAATAGTTTTAAGATATGCAACCATCTTGAATTTCAAAAATTTACTGTCTTTGAGCTTAAGCCGGAATCCACTTCTTGTTGCAGAACCGATAAGATGCTAGCATTATAGAGCAGCATATGTAAGGGATTCCATGTATATAAAATATAGACTTTCGAAAGGGGGAAGAATGCAAAAAAACGGAATGCCCTTTTGCATTGAAACTTTTAAGGAAAAATTAATGTGCATATCTTTAGATGCTACTACACTTGTTCTTCGTTAGCTATGAATGTTTTTATATATAATTATAAATTTTAATAATTCACGATGCTCTTATATGAAGTAGCACGAAATTCCTTCAGAGCTTCGCGTTTAATAACACGAGGCTTTTCTATATATTACAATATATGAATATGCAATTAATGTAAGCCTGGAGATATTAGTAGTATTTAAATAAATTACTATCGTGAAGCTAGATACCTATTAGAAAGAGACTCTAATCCATAAATATTTTATATTTGGTTATTATAAATGTGAAATATTTTTGCATAGTTATAGAAGGTGCATTTTATCTCGAAGCTTATCCTAGTAATTAAACTTCCTTGTCAGTCTAATTTCAATTTTTTCTCATGAACATTATTTTTAAGTGCCGCTAATTGAGGAAAAATATTGTCTTTGCATAAAAATATGCAGAGCAACCGTTGCAAGCATCGTTTTGGAGCAAGCGTCCGCAATAACTATAATTTATAACACTATTGGATATAGTTTACATAGTTGTTTTTCTGACGTCATGTAGGAAACCCGTTACAAGACATTCAGCATACGTACCTGCAGGTGTATATAGCAATTCCGTATATATAGTGCGTGTGCATTCACTTCAAGGTTATTTACAGTTAGGCATAAAAACCATAATTCATGTCCATCAACTCGTTTGAACATTTAATTAAATTTGCAATTATTTTTATGTTGCTTGACAAAGTCACTTTCATACCGAATTTGATTTTAATAATGCATTTTTATCCTTCATTGAAAAGTTTCTTGAACTGCATATTTCTTTTTAATACCAACCATTTAGATTAAAGTTTTATTGTTGGTAAATAATTACAGTCTTACGAACAGCTTTACATCTCATAAAGTATTTAATACTATTAATTCAACAAAGGAAATATTTTTCATTTCCAGAGTAATCTCACGTTATAAACAAATATGTATACCTATATAATATCCTCGGTTTTTATCTCTAAATTATCCTACATTTATATTTACAATTTTATTATTCTTACAGATAATAAACAATTAGCTTTCTCTTCTCATAATTTCTTTCATTTCATTTTTCTCGTTTCGTTTAAATTTGAGTATCATGGATTTCAATTGAAGGAGTTTATCTTCAGTTGAGTAAGTTGATATGAAGCAGCTTATTATGATAGAGGCATTGTGCTTATCGATCTCACTCAGAAAAGTATATATCTAAGCGCGAATGAAAGGATTGCCAGTTGTATGAGAGAGCTAAACGGCCCCTGGAAAGCCGCAACCGAGTATGTATCCTTGCTTGTGTGGCAAGTATTATGAGCTTCAGTTCCATAACAGTAATACTCCTCGTCACTAGGAATGACATCCTTCAGTAGCCTTAGAAATTCATCCAGTGGACAGATATCCTTACAACCTGGAATCGTTTGCGGAACTAATTTTTCAGTTACTCCCGTCCAAAATAACACCTGGAAATTAACATTTTGTGTTAAGTTCAACAAAAACTTTCATGATTTACAATAGAAATACTAGATATTTTCTTTTCTTACTCTAACAAAATACTCGTCGCTTTCATCTTGAAGTGTCTCTAAGATAAATGAAGATCCATAAGCTGGAACTGCCGGATCTTCCAATCCAAGTGTTCTCGAAAGAGCAACGACATTTAATTCATGAGCTGCAAAGAAAAAGGCTTTTCGACTTGGGGGATCCAATTTTCCTGCGCGTACTTCCTTCATGTCGTCTGTTATCTTGCGTAAAATCAAACCTGAAATTTAGTTTGTTATTAAAAGTTATGGGAAGTCTTTGCAAATTCTGAAAAGAAGTAAAATTGTCCTCCGTTAGGTATAAAAGAGCCGTTATCTCGAAAGATTTGATGGTGCTATAACTTGTTCACTGTCACGCAATTCGCTAAAAAATTCTATCTTCAATGCTTATATACTCGTACTGTAGATAAAATCTTTTAGTGGGTTATAAAACGTTAATCACTTTTTATTATATTCTCCTTCGAATTGCATTTTTGCCCTTCGCACCTGACGCTCCTCTTTATTTTATTGACTAAGGAATATCAACAATTTTAAAATATTTAATACTTACCACCATTTAGTCTTCTCAGTGGAGTAGTGAATGATCGCAAATTGAAGTCAAGGGCTGTAATATCCTTCATAGGACTAGGAAACACTTTATCGGTCCATTTTGGAAGGGTCAAATTTTGAGCAGCCTGTAAAAATCAGGTTTATTTGTCACTTTAGATTATATAATAAAAAAGTGTTCAAAACTATTTAATTTAGTTTGAGGTGTTAGAATTTAGTAAATAGAATAATATTCGTTTTTTTGTTCGTGCTATTACGGTAAACACGTCGCGTCTGACTAAAGCCGATTTGTACCACTGACGTAGGTGAAACCCTTGTCTTCTTAGATTTAAAGCTACACGGAGAAAACTGGATATTAGAGTTGGATATGTATGGACAAATCAACAAAATTTTGATTTCTCATCGAACGGAAAATATATTATTTTTTTGTACTTTTTAGGAAATAATTTCATTCTGTCAACTATAGATAGTGTTATTTAAAACACTAAGGATATTAAACAATAATACCCAAGATATTACAGGTTTTTAAATCTCGTCTTCTAATTTTAATATCTCGAATATTAAAAGTTTAATATTTGGAGATATTATATCTAAATATCTAGATAGTCGTCCCATAGTTCTATAGCAGATTCATTACGATTTAATATCTATTTACTTCCTTTCCTGAATTTACACCCAAACTTTGAAAAAATCATACTTATAGAATCACCTAATTTCGAAATTTTGTAAAGTTAGATGATTCTAGGGTATAAATAATAATTAAATAAGTTTTTTTTACCTCTTCCTTTAATAAATTGTACAAATAATAAACACTGGACGTGTCATGTATTTTTTTTCCTGAGTGGGTAGTCAAATAATCGAAAACATGCTTGTATCTCATCACAGCTTGCTTAACTTCTTGTCCACGAAGGAAGCCCTTATATTCCCTTTTGTACCTAACAAAAAAAACAAAAAAACATTCGCTTAGTATATATAAATATTATTCTTTAATATGCAAAGCCGTCATGTGATTTTATCTCTTTTGTTATAATTTCCAATCGATCAAAAAACGAAGCACGCAAAACAGAGGAAAATTGCATCATATTAATAATTTGCTGATTGAGAGCGCAAAATATTCACATATAATTATTTAATTACATAATTGCAGGATCGTTAACTTTAGTATTAAATGTTTTTTACCATTTTTTATTAGTAGTAATTTTTATTAGTTATTCTTCTTTTATAGCTTTGGCAGATTTAATTTACTTCTGATCAATATTATTGCGCGTTACTCTACATTTTTTTACGGTCATATAATATATGCAATATCTTATTATTCCATTGTAAGTTGTACAATAAATGATACTTACTGAGGACAGTGATGAGAAAACAGGAGATAATCTTTCTCGCTAGGCATGTAGGTTATATCTACAGGACTCCAGGGTAGATTTGGGTTCCATGTTTGTCGCTCAGAAGGTGGAAATAATCCAGCAAGTGCTAGCTGAAGAGACATCTTGGTCCTTGACAGATCCGTTGATTGAGCATAAATTAGTGACGGCCAGTAATCCGATCCAAAATACCTTCCGTACCTTTCTCGAATCATTGTTCCGATCTTGTACTCCCTCATCATCCCCAACTGTAAAATCATTTCAAATAGAGATTATAATTTAAATTACAATTTTAATATTCGTTGTAATAAATATCCCGCTGTATAAATAACCGAATTTTTTCAATATGAATACACTCATGCTTTTAATATTTGACCGAAGCATCAAAAAATAATGCAAATGTAATGAAACGTCTATATTGGCAGATTATGATAAGATAAGACAAGGCAAGAAATTATGCCTATAAAATTAGCAGTATAAAACTTACATTCGTGAGACCTCCATTGTCGATCGGTAGAAATGAATGATTGTGATGAGGATCAGTTGGATAATTTTGGTATTCTCTATGAGGCACTTTGTCTCCATGTCGAAAAAGCTTTAAATAAAAAATCAGATTTCATTTTTAATGAAAAATCAATTCCTTTTAGTTTTTTAAACATTTTCTCATAACATATCCAAAAACTATAATCTGTTTTATTGCAACTGTTTTTGATGAGAAATCTTTGATGAAAAACAAAAATCCAGTCCAATAAAACTGTACAATTTTTGTATACTTTAACTTATATATATATATATGCAAATGAATTATTACACGTCAAATTTTCTCAATCATTTGGCATTTTAATTCACTATTATCCAATTTAATTATTAACTATTTATTGTAATTTACCACGTGCAGCATTTTCAATTGGAGGTCGCATCGTGCAACACCGACAAGGTGAACAGAAAGTGAACAAAGAAGAAGGAAACTCGCGGTTTTCATATTGAAAATATAAATAAATATGGATTAAAAATCAAATTTGTTAAACGCGAATTCAAAAATAATGGTAAATTGCAAAACTTCACTAAAATATAAATTTTTAAATCAAGTAACAATCCGAAAAGTGTGACTGCTAGGACGCTAACCGCAACCCACAATATCCCACCGACGTCTACAATACATTTTACGTTTCTACTCAACTTAACTCTCACTATAACTTCTCGGAGGGGGAAGATAAGGAAAAACCAACAGGTTTACTTTGTCGACTTTTTATTGACGCTTCACTGTAAATGTCTAGATTCCCGTCGATTTTCTGGGCTGCCCCAAACGTGTGATAATCATCGAAGGCCGCACGTCAATGAAAGGTTCTCCTAGAATCAGTTGCTGGACAGGAGGAAGTAAATAATTGGAAATTATTTCCTTTTTTTACGAGGAAATTGTCGAGATTTTTTGTGGAAAAAAATCATGATGGTGATCTTGATCAGAATATAAGAATTTCGTGCGATCTCTCTCGTATTTGGAGTTTCTTGATTTTAATGCGAACGTGCTTAATCCTCAATATTAAGACTTGAGTCACTTAAGAAATAATATTAAGATACCATGCATGATTAATGAAGATGATAATCAAAAAAAACGTTGCTTTTAGCCTGGGTAGAGAAATATAAACTCTGTGAACTTCTTTTACCTGTAAAGTATAGCTTTTTAATGCTAATTAGTATGCTTGGTTATAAAAGATTTCAATTTTTATATTGTACTCCAAAGCCGTATCTCACTATATTATGAGCTCTTATGTGAAAAATCGAAATTGGAATAAATATGCCATGTCAGAATATTTTGATACGATGTGTTTCTTATGCAAAAAAAATTGTTATTTACGATCAAAAAAATTATTTTTGAAATGGTAATGGAATCCCGTACTTAATTTTCAGTTTTAATTAGGGTTACTTGTTACAATCTGATTCAAATAATGTATGTACGAAGTCGTATATCAGTCGTAAAAACTCGATATCTTGTGAGCTTTGATAAACTAGCACAGCATTCTTAAAGCTTTTAAGAGCTTCGGAACGGACGACTAAACAGATTAGTTAATAAAAAATTCATTAAAGAAAAATCTAATTTTCAGAGAAATAGGGATGGTCAAAAATGCATGGCAACATTTTTTTTATACTAGAGGGCATCGATTTCCCTAATTTGATTCGAAATCCGAAAACCTTTTGGACACTATTCTCGTTTTTTTTTTAAAGAAAAACTATTTCTATTAGCTTAGGGAATATTTATCAACACTGGTTCATTAATGTTTAGTTATTTAAATAAATCGAAATTGCTTAAATAATTAAAAATTAACTAACCAGCTATTATTGGAATATGGTAAAAGTTTAGCGGTGAATTTAATATATAAATGATAAGTCTTTGTTTTAGGTGAACACTTTATTATTTGAAGAACGTCTTAATACATTTGAGAGCAACGATCGACTGAAAGACTTGACTCGTTGGTCCTCAACCAAAAAGACTCGTAGACAAAATACATATATCAGAGCCATAGGGCTATATGAAATAATAAACAATCATATGTAATATGATATGAGAAATGTTAAGATAAATTTGTATATACCAACAAGGGCGCACCAACTTTTAATGTTTCAGAAAAATCCTATAATAAAAACCATAATTATTCTATTTTCTTGAATTCACCAGCCTTCTTGTCTTTCTTAGTCGAGATTTATTAGAGCTGACAGGACAACGCTCTCAGTCCGAGAGTTAGGAAAACGATCCATATCAAAATAAAATAAGGGACAGGCGCACCGCCCTTCAGAGTTGTGAAGGCCTCCCACGTATTGGACTTTTACCGAACAAGAATTTTATTCACATTTCATGGTGATTAAAATTATATATTTTTAAAAATTGAATTTGCAATCTTTATTTGTTTTAAAATCGTAATCTGCCTATTAGGCTTACTACTTATTATTATATCAGAATATTTTTTCAGCATAGATCGGAAAACCCTTCGCTTAGATCTAAAACGCCCTCGACCATTCTCTTAAATCATCTCGTTTGTCGCCGAGAGAATTTTGCAAATCGGAGTTACATCATGGATTAAATTTACGATTCACGCGGTAAGAATGTCCTGTTTGACCCGATGATGGCCTTGAAAAAAGGTTCACTATCTTTGACCCATAAATAACTCGAAATGAAATTGATATGCCGGTCTCCCCACGTGTGGTGCTTTTCGGAAGATATGATAAAGTATAAAGCTCACATAAACGGTCATGTATAAAAGTGCTTTAGTGCTATTATGCTAGTTTCAGAACGTGCAGAAAATAGGAATCGATTAGAGTATCTGATCTTTCAGTTCGGTGGGTAAATGGCAGAAAAGATTTATTCTAAATCCACCATCCGTTAGATACTCTCTACTTTTCATTATGAAACAAAATACATATTCCTAAAAGCTTTCCATCCCTAAGCAATTGACAATGCAATTTACATTCTTCTATTTTTTTTACTCTGGCTGCACGAAGTAAAGAATTCATTAAAAATATTTAAGAATTGTCAATATTAGCATGCTCTCTAAATTTAAATCAGTGGCTTTTTCCTGTTGGGGATTTCAATGATAACTGAGTACTTCGATATTTATATATATTCACAGTCTAGAATTATTAATGGAGAATATGCCAAATCCATTTTTAATTCGCCAATAAATTTCCTTTAAAACAAATAATTAGCTGTGCAATGGTTTAATCAAGAACTTTGTTATTATTGCAGTCCAAACAGTAAATTATTTTATTTTTAACTTCCATTACTAATGATTCGTTGTCTTGTAGGCATCCAGAATTTCCACAAGATTAAAAGATTAAACTTGTACTAGTAAACTTCAATCAATTAATCACGTAAAGAAAATGGTTATTGGTTATTCATAAGTTTAATCACAGTACTAAGGAAAATGACATTTGGTTTGCTGAAATAAGAATATTTTAATAACAACATGCCTAATTATTTCTCTCACAAGAAATATAGTTTTTATTCTTTAGTACGTCTCGTTATTATAAAAAATGTTAATAATTGTAATATATGCAATTTAAAATAACAGAAAAACTAATAAGCTCATTTTAAACAAATTGCACTTAACCCCTTTTTCTTTCCTCGCTTCAAATTTACTCACTCGTTTGTTCAGATAAATTTTTCAAATCGGGGTTACGCTTTTATGGTTCACGCAATAAAAATATGATTTGTTTATCCTGGTTGTGTCAAAAATTACAGTATCTTTTCCACGTAAATAATTTTTAAATTGATAGATGGGTGTCTCCCCAATGTGTTGCTTTTCTGAAGATATGATAAACTGTAGAGCCAACCACAAACGACTCATGCACGGACCATCTTTAGTACTATTAATCCGCTCTCAGTAAACGTGCAGAAAATAGGATTCGATTTCTGTTTCCAATCGTTCAGTTCAGTGTGTAAATGGCAGATCATTTCAAATCGACTCTCCCTTGTAGAGTATAATACATACATTTTTCACTTTTATAACTCAAATTTACTATTCTCAAGCTGGCCAACTCTTTCATTAAATCTTTTTTTTTTATTATAATTTGAAAGGGAAATTAATTTTTACGTAATTAATTTAGTCAGAAAATTTTAAATATATACCATGAATACATTTTCATAAGATAATTACAGAGCGAATTGACTTCATGTTTTTTTGCACATAAAAATTAAAAATGCAAATTCTTATTGTCTTTATTAGATACATAGATAATATTTACAATAATTAGACCTCATTATATTAATAAATAATTAATATTTTTACATTCTGATCAGAGAAGGTATTCTTTAATATTGTGCATGCTAAATTAGTCGGATAATTTAAAGTTCAAGGATCGTTCATATTATTTCTCTTCCCAATAAGAAGTATATCCTTCATTTCGATAAAAAGAAGCGTATCTCGACAAACGACAAAAAAGTTTCCTAAGTCTCGACAAACAAGGTCACAATTCAAAAAATAATCAAAATAGTTAGAATTGTTAACAAATTCTTAATTATGTTTCTTTTCTATCTAAAGTTAATGGTTATTCCCCAGATAAGTGTTCTATGCATATTTAATTCTGCCTCATCATATGACTAATATTCATGTGTATAGTATTCGCATTTGAATATTTGTCATCAGGATTCACTTTGAAGAAAATAAAATTTTTTTAATAGTCTTCTTCCTAAAATATATATTTTTTATTATTAAACCGGCTTATACAGCGATCCCAAGAATGGTCGGAGATTCCTTAAGTTTCACGAGAGGATAATAATTTGCTAATTTAAAATTAATTCCCTAAATTTATTTTCCAGTGTTGTAAAGAATGTGGTGCCGAGTACAAGTTTTATATTCTTAAAAACACTTGATTATATATGATTTAGCGCCACGTAAAAGAGCTCGTAAAGTCGTTCAATTTTTTACTTGTATGGTCTATTTCGTTTCCTTATTAAAATGAAACGATGCGTGTCTTGTCATTACATCAGCTTTAGTATTTTTCTTCTGACTCTTCAAGATCAAGAACATGTTAGATTCAGTTAAAATTTAATTCTTATGGCCAGGACATACATTGTTCTTTTTTTTTTACAGAATTCAGTCTATATTTCAATCATTTAAATTTTACATAATGATATTTAGGGCATTCTTCTGCTTTGTCTTTCTGTATTTCTCACTGAGTAAGTAATTTTAACATAACATTTAATGAAAAACGTTTCATTTAATTCTAATTTAATTTAATGTCGAGAGTGAAAACTATTTGAGTTCGACATTTAATTTTGTAAGACTGATATATATTTACAGCTGTATGTGTTGGTAAATCAAAGTCACTTCTAAGAAAAGTCGTGACTAGGGAAAATGCCAGACATGGAGAATTTCCTTATCACGTAATTAAAATAATTTTTTTCTGTAATTCATTTAGTTTTAATGAGAGTCAATGAAAGAATATAAAATTTTTCCATATTTAAAATAATCTTGGAGTTTTAAATTAAACATTTTAATTTTATTCACAGGTATCAATTAAAAGTTATAACCAGCATTTTTGTGGAGGAGCAATTATAAAAAAGAAATACATACTCTCTGCAGCGCACTGTTTGGAAAAGTGAATCTTATTTATTATTTGATCCGCAAATGTAGAAATTAAAGAATTCAGTCGTTTTAATTGACTAACAATTTACATTTTTAAAAATTTTCTTATTCTTTTTTAGTTACTTAAAACTCTTCTCCAGTATAAAAATAGTCGCTGGTACTTTGAAATTAAGCAAGCCGGGAATAAACTATTATATCGAAAAAATAATTATCTACGAGGAATTCAGTCGTTCTACTGGGAAAAATGACATTGCTTTAGTCAAAGTAAGAATTATAAATTTACTGAAGATGATTTTGAAAGAGGGTTCAGCAACTTTATTTATTTTTAGGTGAAAAATTCCTTCGTGTTCAATAAATTTATCAACTTTATTCGTCTTCCAAAGGCTAACCAAACCTTGCATGCCAATCAGACGATTCTATTCTCCAGTTGGGGCAAAAATTATGTAAATCTTTTATGTCACAATTTTCCTTGCAAATTTTATAATTCACACTAGAAAATTAATTACACAATTACATCTATATGAAATTATAAAGGATTTTTTTTAATTTCACAAGAATTGCGTCAGACAACATTTTTATTGCAGTTTGACGGTTTCATTACTGATGATTTACAACGATTTGATCTCGTAATTGCAAACCAAACCTTTTGCAAAGAAAAATATGCAAAGAGACCATTTCGCATTTCTGATTCTCAAATCTGCGCTTCCATTCCGGATTTGGAAGATGGAACTTGCCAGGTATTTTATTATACATACATGATAGTTTAGAAACGTTTTATTAAATAAATAAACACTATATTTAATATATTTTAGTTTGATTCTGGTGCTCCTTTGATAGTGAATGGCGTACTTGCCGGTCTTTTTTCATGGGGAGATTCTCGACGCTGTGGAGGAATTGAATATCCTCTCGTCTGTACTAAAATATCCAACTATCTAAATTGGATAAATGATAATACTGTTTAATTACCTTTGAAATTTCGTCCAAAACATCCTTTAATTCTCAGCAAATGTATGGTAATTCGAAAAAATATTTCACTTTCATTTTTGTATAAGAAAAATCTTCTGCGAACGGCCTTCAAGTGTAACGGCGAGTGATTGAATATACCATATATCGATGTGATTCATTACGTTCTTCAGTTTTCATCCGCTTTGTGGATACTATGCTTATTCATTATTTTATGTGAACAAACGTATAATTTTATGGTATCGAAACAAAATCCGGTTTGCAGAATATATATAATGAGCACAGACTTATAATACATACACCTTCTATAACTGTAAGCGTAGCATTTTAACTTTCAAGTGCAATTAATAAGTACCTCTGATGCCGTTTTATATTTCCAACAATTTGACACCCAATTTCAAATTTTCATTCGCAAATTAATCGTATTTTTAATCTTAAAGGCCTTTTTGCTTTTCTTGATAAAAGCTCTTATGTTTTATTGTACATGAAATTTACATTTTTATTTAAATGCTCTACGGATTTTAGCTATTATAATTTAAAATTTTATGATGCGAAATGCTACATGTGATATAAACAGCTAGAACTTAAACTGACGCATAGTGGATGAAATGGTGTTATATGCACGTCTCGTCAAAGACTGACGCGCGCAGAACCACTTTTGCATAATTTTCCGCTTTGAAAGACATTTATTATTACCAATATTTGGTGTAAATGTACGAAAAATTATTAAATAAAGGAGCCATTATAAAAGGTTAAAGTATTCTGAAATTCGAAATCTATTAAATTGAAAAAGGAAATTGCACATATAATATTTCCTTTTCTTATTCACAAGCAATATTTGTTTCGGTTTAGTTCAATTTTAATGCAGACCAACCTACTCGTATTCAGCAAAATTAGTTCAACATTAAACTAACCACATTTCATGACTCGATTCTCATACACCTAATATTGTTATATGTCGAAATTTGCATATTGTCAGCGTATTCACGTTCCATCCTATCATATTTTAGGTCGAATTTTTTAAATAGCCATCGACGAATTTGTTCTATAAATTAATGTAATCTCTATATTTAATTATGGTATATAAATCCTTGTTCTTTTAACTATTGAAGTTAATTCTCTGAATCGATGATTTACAATGAAAGCTCAGAAAATAAGTGTTCCTTAAATATTTATGGAATGTAAATCCTAGAAATCTGGTCGAAAATCCTGAATTGAAATTGAAATGCCTTGTAAGCTGCTATCAGGCTTTAACTTTACCTGGCGTTAGATTGAGTATTCAAATTTATTTTTAGTGGCTTTTAAATTTTTAATTTCCGCAAAATTGAGAGCTATATTTATTTTGGTAGATCAAATATTCCTTCCAAAAATATTCTTTTTCTTGAAGACAAATAAATGTCTTCTAATTATTTAACTTCGAGCTCCAGAATTGAATTATAATAATAGAATACAATTTACAATGTTTAAATTCTAACGGATAATTCTTTTAAATGTATCTTGCAATCAAATATAGTTAATCAATTAGTATCGATATCCTATTAATTAAATTCACGTAAACAGAAGAAATTCTATTAGAGTTTATTTTTGTTGTTTCTACTTGTTATAAATTAACATAATTATCATGAAAATGTTATCTCTAGATAAAATCCAGACAACATTTTTTCTATTCAAAATGGAGTCAATCTAAACATTGTTCGATTAATTACATAATGCAGTGTTGATTATGGTTCAATCGTGAGATTGTGATGAATGCATATATATATATATATATCTCCATGACAATTTTCGCTAATTGTTTGAACATCAAAGTGATACAACTTTTTAATCATTTCATTATGTATGATCATTTGATTCATTTACTTTTTCTACCTCTTTTTTGTAGAAAATAAATAATGAATCGACCTGTCTCAATAATAAGTGTTGCATATTTCAGTGATATTATCAGACCTAAGCCTTTGCATTTATCGATTACAGGAGCTCTTAAATTAATTAGAATTTTTTATTCTTAATCATTACTTGCCAATTAATAAATAAAACTAAATTTGACTGACAGATACTCTACTATAAATATATAAAATAAATTATGATTTACAAAAATTTTTTATTCTGCGAATGAGTATTTCTACTTCATATCAGAAAATATATAAAACATTTTACATTACTTTACGAAGGAGCGTATTTTTCACATAAAACTGTTCTAGACGTAGACTCAGGGCTATCCGCTAATTGCTTCATTCACTCGTTAATACCTTCCAATGTATGGTATAATATAATATAATATCTGTACATATAGATAATCATTTATACAGACTTACATTAATAAGTGGTTTCAATGCAAATTTAATTTTCATCTGCAGAGATAATTAATTTCTCCTCCCATCATATTCATTATAAATTTCGATAATAAAAAAACATTTTCTTAGTCAATTTTCATATTAAGCCTATAGTTGGGAGATGATTATTCAGAATTGTAAAATAATATAATAAAAAATACCTTTGTCTCAAAAGCTTCACCCATGGAAAACTCAATCAAGAGAAGGTTTATACGCGTGAGGAGTATTATATGCATGACGCAAATTACACGAAAGGAATTGATCACAAAGTAATTCATATTGAGTACTGTATAGGAAGAAAGATAAAATTAAAATTAGAACTCCTTCTCTACTTATTCGAATACAAAACTGAGTGATGAAGTTGAGAGGAAGTGATCATTTATATATTTTTTTCTGCAATTATTATCATAAAATTGCAATAATAGTTTTCCTTTTTATAATAGAATCTCAGGGTAGTTTGCTATATAAACAGGAACATTGCACCATAATTTTGGATCATAAAACACTTTTAATGAATTTTAAAGATTACAGTTCAAACAACAGGGCGATCGTAACTCGTTTATATCTTCGCATCCTAGATTTTATTACTGATTAAATGAGAAACTTGTTTTGATCATTTTTATACTTCATTCTTAATTATTTATTGAGGGTTTTCAGTTGAAAACTTTTATTTTTTCCAGCTGAAAAAATTGTGGTTTTGAAGTTAGATTATTTTTTAATATTGAAAATGCCTTCCCGCGGATACGCTTGAGGCGTGCTGTTTCTATCAATATGTTATTCCATCAAATAAACAGTACTTTAATTCAATCAAATTAAATTTTTCAGTTGAAAATAACAGTGAAATAATTTCACAACTTTGTTTTGCCTTGCGGATTTATTTTATATTTATCTGATTGCATTGAACATTTGTAAAATACGATATCTCACACCTTATATTACTCAATTCAAGTGAGACTCAATCAATATATTGGCTTTTCTTTCTCATATTTTCTTGACATCTTTCTTTTTCCCTCTTGCTTCCCCAGCTTGTCGTACAACGGAATCGAAAACTAGGAATTAAAAAAAAATGAATAAAAACGGAGAAACGATCGAAGCTAAAGTCGCGAATTGGCATTGGAAATAAATAAAAGATTTATTGAGATGGAAATATAAAATCTTCATATTATCGAATTCATTCATAATAAATTATTTTTTCATTGTATTTATTTCTTCTTATATTTGTTTTAATATTTTCCTTTAATAATTAAAACTTTTTAATGAGCTGATCATTCAATGAGATAATTATCATACACCTTAATTAATTAAATAATGAAGACAGCAGACTTAAATCAATCATTACGTAGGAATATTTATATGTAGGTATTTCCACGAAAAACATCAACCTATTCCTCTTTAATTACTTTTTACCTCCTGTTCTCTTTTATTATTCGATTTTATTTTACTTTTTTTTTCCTGTTTAGCTAACAAAATCGTAGTTATTTTTTGATTGGACAGTAGCAGACCTGCGATGCAGTCTAGCGAAAAGGCTGAATGGTTTAGTATACGTTGGGTGTGTACATTCGGCCTAGATTCCTGGAAAAAAGAATTGTTGTTTTTATTTCTTCTATTTTTTTTTATTTATGTCTGCGGGAAAAATTGATGGCTTTTCCCTTCTCTCGGAATCTCTTTTTTTCCTTCTAACTACCTTTTCCAGGCCTACGCTTTATTTTCCTCTCCTTCTTCTCTAGATTTTGGCCCTAGCTTCAATTATGACAAACTATACTTCTAGTCTTACAAAGTATAAAAGTTACTCCAAGAAATTTTAATTTATGCTTCTTTTCGCGCGATATTTGTCAGAAATACATGCTGTCGAAATTAGGTTGGGAACTTAAAAATTATTTCGTACCAGCAAGCTGATATTGAACTCTGGTCAGTATGGTATCCAGAATACGAAAGTAGTCAGGTGAAATGGGTCAGAATCTGGAACATAGAGTTATCCTGGGCCACGAGCTAGTCTGTTCTGGGACACCATTGGACCTTGGACTGCTAACCCACATAATGTACATACATCCAGGAAACGTAAACGCCTTCTTCTCCCGACAATGCGACATCTTCTGATCAACCCGAATTTTAGAAGATGCTCCAGACCTGACCCAATTCTTGCACATCACTCTACTCCGTAATAATAATAATAATAACGCCCCATATAATTGACAACATAAATCCTTAAAATTATCTCCTCACTTCCTTCGCCCATGTTATGAATGATCTCTGTTTTTTCTATTGCTAAATTAATTGCATTCAATAAAAAGTTATGTCATGGGTCAGAAGATTTGTCCTCAGTTTCCTGATTTATTATCGGTCTTTAATTTTATAAGAAAAACTACTACAATTTAGTACAGCTTTAATAAACAGCTAGTATTTTATCATCTTCCGAGCACTTCATTTTTAGACCCTCTTTTCCGACTCTACTTTCAATTTTTCTTCCTTCAAACTTCTTTTTTCATCCACATTTTCCAAACCCTTAGTTTTTATCCCTTTTTTCTATCCAAAACTGCGACGGAAAATTTTAAGGTAGTCTACCAACCCCTTGTGAAATGAAAAAAAAGGTGGCAAACATTCTTTGGAAAAGGAAGTGGGAAAAATGGCAGCGAAGAGTAAAAGCAATTTAAATAATGTACGGTAGTAGTGGTGCAGAGCGCGAAATAAAAATTAAGTAGAGACTCATATTTATTCCTTAGCTTGATATTGCTACAGTGAATCTTACAGGTGCACTTTAATAAGCAGAGTGATCTCAGAAGCGTGAATTATAAAAGTTTTGATTAATCTTTACACGAGAGTCTCCGAGAGGGATGTAAATAGTCTGAGATGCGATCCCTCTTCTTCCTGCCTCGTGAGGAAATGAAAACGGGTTCAACTTCCAATTGCTTGTCAACTTTATCGAAATCGTAAACGTAACTTTCTGCTCCAAAACTCCGTGGTGTCAACTTTGGCGGAAATTTCACCCTTATCACTACCAGTATATCACACTATGTATTGACTTTGCTGGAAGAGTCAACTTCACACTTCCTTTCGCAGAGTCTTGCAGAAATACATCCTTCGCTGACTTGTACCTAAAAGACAATGTCATTTACACATTTTTTCACGAAGGACAAGAGTATAATTTATTTATTAAAGTACTTACTGATTCATGAGAACCAAAACAACTGCATTATCTGGCCTTAAGAAACCAATAGACTTGATACTAGCGAGACCTTTCTTGGTGGTACTAATCCTCTGACTTCCTGAAGGTACAAATCTAAAGAGGTCAATCAAAATCAATGAGAATTAAATATTTTAAAGAATATGCAAAAGACAATACTTCAATATCAATTTGTAATGATCTACTAACTTAGAGAAGTGACCCATCGCATAGTAAGTGGGTTGCTTGTAAAATGCATCAGCAGATGCATTTACAATTATCGGCGAATCAACGTAGTTGTTGAACCAATTGGGACCACCTTTCAAGTCCAAAGCCATGTTCCAGTCAATCCAACCAGTTACCCAGTGGCTCAAGGTGTCAATTATACTGTTGGCATAATCCTCTGCTCGACTCCACGAGCCTAATTTGACTTTTTGCTCTAAAAAATAATAACGTGCAACAAAATTATTTGAGAGATAATGATTTGGTGATATTTAACGAAATGTCAATCAACGAATCTAGATCTATTTTACCAGGTTCATTAAGAAACATTCGGGTACAAATTCAAACTGTTTGAATCAGACAAAGGCAGAGATTATCTCGGATTTGTATCTTGCTGAGCAGGAGAATCAAATGGGGACGTGAAATCTCATTTTATTACTCGTTTTAGTACTCTGACTTCAACTCACCATGATAGTCCTCAATTTCTCTTCCAAAAACTCAAAAGGCATTAGAAACTCTTTTGATTGGATTTTCCATTACGCGTGCCTCTTACAAAATTCAATTTCAATTTCATTCCATTTTATAATTATTTTTGCTTCTAATCTTTATTACTTCAAGAACATTACTTTCAACAGTTTCAACCACTCATTCAATCTTTAAATATAAAATACTTACTTTCCGTCACTCCAGAAGAAGATTCACTATAAAGTATAAATTTATCCGGGAAAAGTTTGTGGGTCTTATCCAATCGATTTGTTGATGTAATCTTATCAAGGTACCAGTGAACTGCAATTCCAGATACCACTTTATTAGCTTCATCATCTATTAGAATCTTTTTCACCCAATCAGGTAGAAGATGTCTCTGACCATCCCCAATGATAATTTTAATATAATCTAGTGAAGCTTTCTGCATTGAGGGTGCAAGAAATTTAGTTATCCATTCACGTTGATCGATTGGATCCCAACCCATGGTTTGCAATATAATTGGCAGAAATGCTATACGAGGTTCATTTTGCGGAGTCAGAGCCCAGAATTTAATATCATTGTCTAAATACGCCTGAAAGAATCTAAAATCATTGTTTTTACATTAATAATAAGTTATTCATAGTTCGAGTGAGGTAGAACTTAAAGTTCTAATCAGTAAAGTTCTGCTCCTATATTTACTAGACCAGGTGCTAAACTTAAACCCACTTGGAATTAATTCACTGCAAACTCAGCGATGAAAAGCGGTTTAGAACACTGTTTGGTACTTTGCTTTTCGATAATTATGGGCTTAGTATTTCGTGAGAATAGAATTTCATAGCTGAAATTGATAGTTAATTTCTCTTGTAGGGATTAGAATTTGCGAAATAACACTTACTTTACAAAGTAGCTGGCCCATGTTTGCCAATATTCGCGACGCAGAATCCCTTTTCCAGTCCAATTTCCTATAGTTTTCATCCAGGGACTTGGAGACCAGGGGGATGCTATCAGTTTCACGTTGTCATTAGTCAGAGTTTTAATTTTCTGCAGATAGGGTATCTGAGAATCATAAATCAGAATTAATACATAATACATATCTTTCACAAATATTATAAAATCACTTTGATGAAATTATTCTTGGATTCTATCTGCTACCTTGTAGTCAAAATCTTCATCGACCAGTGCAAATTTTTCAAGAAAGACGTCATTCTCCGTCATTGCATAACTGTAAGGCCTGGGAGAGAAGTCTGAACTTCCCAGTGGGATTCTGATCATATTATATTCAATACTTCCAGGTCCAAAGTAGGAACTATAATTCAGTGTTAGAAATTATGCTCTCTACATATTGAGTAAGAGTAAATAAATTATAGAAAATGGTACCCTAAAAGTTTTGCTTGTACGGCATCCGATAGAGATTTAATATTTATTCCAACAGCGTCTGTCAGAGATCCACCAAAACCGATGATGCTTTGATAGGTCTGATTTGTATCGATCTGTATCCTCGTTGTAACTTCTGGAAGTATACGATAGTTTAATAGAAATAATTTGTTTTTTTCTTTAAAAGATATACGTACTTCCTTGTGCGTCATTTCCAAATGTTCCTCTTGAAACTTGAAACCGGAGTCCCTCCTTACTCGAGGAAACTACAGTGTAAGCTAAATTTTCCTGCGGTTTCGTCACAGTTGGAACTTCATCACAGTAATCACTATCACAGATACAATAGAAACTCTCGTCTTTTAAGGTGCTTGCAAACTTTTGACATCCAGATGCGAAGCTGATCCCTGCATGCCATAAAAAGTTATGGAGTTATCTTTAGTAGCTCTCGAGTTATCGTAAAGTCGAGTCGCACAAGGACGAAAATCGATTGATGGGACCATAATCTGTTATCCCTTGCGCAGCTCAAAATTCACGATAACTCGAGAACACTGTCTTTAAAGCTTTGCTTCACTTTCTAGGAAAAATATTACTCCTACGTGCAGAAAATTGGATACTCAGACTGATCATCTGGAATATGGTAGTAAAGACGATTATCACTATGTTCAAATTGAATTTCCAGATATTCAGGTTGACCATGATTTTTAACCCTCAGTGATACTATTAACGATTATGGGTGGAATAATGAGGTGAAGTTTGTTTAATCGACGTGTAATAAATTAGATGAACGTGGGAAATGGCTTGAAGTGGAACACACTAGATAGCTAGCATTTCCACTCGGACAAGTGCAACCGAGTGTGAAACGCCAATACCCTATCCCATCGATACTATGAATTCTGGTCTGGATAAATCGATAGGTCTCTTATTCTATACTACCTGCTAGAAATGCAACGAGAACTGCCGCTGCTCCCATCTCGACAAAATATGAACGATTGTCTGTTGATTCCTTCTCTATAAATGGACTCTTTTTATATCACTACTTAGTGATAAGATGCCATTGTCCTTACAATTTATCTTTACTTATACTTCTCTGAAGACACCAAATCGATTTTCTATGTTTGGATTCTCTGATAAGACCTGCAACATAAATAGAGAAATTGGTACCAACGTCCTTTTATTTACCTGTTACTTTTTATTTGCCTGTTACCTTTTATTTACCTGTTACCTTTTATTTACCTGTTACCTTTTATTTTACAATAAAAGGATAAACAGTTTAGCGTAATTGTCGCGAATTCAAGTATAGGAACTCGCGATTACTGTCCAACCTCCTTGTAACTCTAAAATTAACTTTTAAGTGCATAATAAAATCTTTAATTTTTGTTCCAGAAAATGCAAGAGTGATTAAGCTTCCTTGGATCAGTTTTACTACAACTTAAAATGAATCTTGGCTCTACGAGAGATCCTGAGAATTGCTACGTGCTTTCTGAGCTCAAGTTACAGACGGTCACTTCTTGGCATCTGAGAAACGTAGAGGTGAGGGACAATTTTTTTAATTTTCTGAATTTCTTACAGTAAAAATATTCAGAGAATATTTTACAGAAAAACAAACCAGGCTATACAATTGGAGCATGTCCTTGATATTGAAGTTAGAATTTAGGTTTTTTGGTTATACGAAGTGATGACACAATGTACGTAGTTAGATTCAGTAATCTTGCAATCTAGAGCAGCATTTAACCTTAGTTATCTAAATCAAATAATGCGTCATTTTAACGTGCATTCTGTTTCTTATCAGAGCCGAAATTTTCTCTCTTAAATGGGGTCACAACATATGTCTTCTTAGAAATTGCTAATTTTATTTTAAAATCTTCTAGAAATAAAAAACGCTCGCTGAATTCGGGAAATTTAATATTTTTTTTAGTATGGGAATTAATTGGAATTAATTTGAAATAATTTTCTGTCGTACTTCAGAGCGAGTGGAATGCACATTTTATTTCCATGAAGGATTTTCATTGACTCGGAAAATCTGTCTATCAAAACCAGCTGCTATAATAATAATATATTTGCTAGGAATGATTTTTCGTGGAAGATCAGAAGTAAATTTCATAAAAAACATTTTTATAAACATACTTTAATTTCAAAACTTTTATGGAATATAGTAAAGCTTTAATATCGTTAAGAACTAAGTTCGTTTTAATTACCTGAACTTGATGACGAATGAGACACGACTAGGAAGAGTAAACTCAAAAGATAGACTCGTGGATCTCGTATTACGAAAATTTAGTTCCTTATATGATGAGAGAAAACTTGATAACAGTGGGAATTAGTAGTTACGTAACACGAATTATTCTTTATCGACCAGATGTTCTTCTTTATTTCTTTGTTATTACAATTTCGCGAAGAGAGCATAAAAGACTCATACATCTACAGTTTTTGAAAGAATGTCTTCTTTTTGCAGGATATTATTTTTAAAATTTCGATAATGCAAAAACAAAATATAAACATACTATAATAATGAGCATCATATATGCACGTCACAGTTTCGAGTTCTGAACTTTGAGCTATTCATTCTTTTTTTTTTT
>JAUESI010000003.1:2481982-2498241 GCA_032275145.1 Synergus laeviventris
ATTTTAATTTTTAATTATGAACCTTGTTTCAATAGTCTTTTTTTTACTGAAGATCTAGACGTTAAAGCAAAATTAAACAGACACTAATTACTTAGAAAGAAATAAAACCAATTAGTTACTTTTTTTATCTCCCACGGTTACTTTCTTTACGACTGACGAGGAAGAGAATGAAATTTAGTAGAAGAATAAAATGGTCCCATTTTATATATTTTTGGAGAGATTTTTATGAGCAGATATGTTTAAATATTCGAGATCTCTTCACTTGTTGGTAACAATACAATCTAAGGATTATTTTTTCATCGTAATTTATAAGCATATTTCCTTTAAGCTTAGGCACGTGTGGGAAACTATTTCCAATATAAAATAAAGTGCAAGTGTGTAGAGTATACTGTTATCACTCTCAAAGGAAGAGTTTGCGGAAACAGCATCGTCTATAGAATGAGAGCTTTAGTGATTGTCGACATTTATGCGGGAAGCGTTGAACGCGAGAGGATTTTTAATGTTCTATAAATTAAATTGTGCCATTTATTTGAAATATTATGCAGTTCCAATAATTAATACTTTCTACATTACATTAACAATAAATTAAAATGATAATGCAGTAGATTTATTTTTCGAACTACAATTAATTTATATTGTACTCAATTTTTGTAGATTTTTTCATTTGTCTGGAGGGTGAACATAACATCTGTGTTTTTCCAACTTTTTCCGATATATTAAAAAGGAAACAAGAAATAGTCAAAAGCGCATACACTGGGGCTCTAACAAGTGGACATGACTGTTAGCGCGCGGGATAATGAAACAATCACAATGGGAGTGAAAAATAATGAAATTAATGTCTCTGGGAGATTGATTGTTAATTCCATTTAATTCCTAATGGCCTCAAATCCTACTGAAAGTTCAATTCTTTTTAGGCCATTATCTATAAAATCACAATAGTATTGTTATAAAAGTAGATAGAAATTCGCAAGAAAGTTTAATGAATAGGTAATGCAGATTTTAAAATCGCTGGTGCCACTTTGAAGAGATAAAAAATGTTCGAGATGGAAAACAATATCAACTCGAGCATTTTATGAGACGCAAAAGAAAATAAAATTGAGAGTGACATAAAAATAAGTAAATTACGAATATTGATCTCGACAAGTTTGCATATACCCTTTTTTCTTTTTATGAGCTTGATAAAAGAATAGCACAGAGATCAATAATTCGGGGAGTCCTTATAGAAAACCCGAAGATTTTTTTTTATAAATAATTTATTTATAATAATTTTTAACAAAATATCAAGAAGTATAACACATTTTTAATAATTTATTTGAAGGATGAAACTAAGGTTTCCGTAATTTTTAATCTCTCAATATTTCTTAATCGCTCGAAGGAAAATTCACGAAATCTGTAAGTGATTTCATTTTAGTTACGCCCGACTTCCTCCTATACGAGACTTTTCTGGAATTTCCTGAGCTTGAGCAACATATTATTTTGAAATAACAGATGTTACGTAATATAAATTTAATTCCGAGCCATCCTTCATGAAAAAAGATACATTGTAAAGTCAAGCATTATATACGTTTCTAAATATGTAAATATTTACAGTTGTTCCGGAAACAAATGAATTCCTTAACTTGACATTGAGTGCTTGATGCTTAAACTATAAAATTAGTAATAAATATGCAATGCATGTTCTAACTAGAGAAACTTGCAGCGAGAATTTTGCTTATGGGATTACTAAGTTTTCAAGATAGGAAATTGGGTTGGCTCTCTTTAAGAGGTCTCTTAGCTATAAAATTCCTTTGATGCTTAAAATAGTTTAGTTAGATGCAGTTGATGCTTCGTCAATAAATGTCAAACAACATTTTGATATAGTGCACTGATAGAGTTCTTTGAATTTGACGCATAAAAACCTTGAAAAGTCAAGATCAGCTATTGAGTAATGGTAAAAAGATCCTATATCTACAATATAATGAAAATTCCAGTCAATGGGAATGAAACAGTCGACATGTACATAATTTACACTTAACATGTCAATAAATGTGAATACAATTTGGAATACAATGTAAAATACAACTTTATATTTGTGTACATAGACATATGTGAACGTGATCAACGTTATTAAAATAAAGTTCATGGTCATATTATCCTCAAGAAAGGATTTTTATAATTCATCTCTCATAATTACATTTTATAAAAAATTCCGTGACATAATAGAGGTACAAAATTTTATTTCTGAAAAACAAAATATGAAATTGTAACATTTAAATTCGTGGACGAGTTTCGCTGTGTGATTATTTCAATTTCGCTTTCATTACAGCAGTGGAAAGTTGAAACAGTAGATGATAGCGTGGTTGAATAAATAACTTTAGGGTAAACCTCAGTTGGTGGATTAAACTTTTACAGGAAAGTTGAATTTCAGTGATTCTGTCCAGGAATAGTCTCATAACAATAAAAAGGGGAATTTTATTCATTCCACTCCTTTTATTATACTTATTACCTTAAATTATTATTTCAAATATTTAGACATTTTCGATATTCCAGTGAAAGCTGCGCATTATGTTTTACCCCTCGTGGTCTGACTATACGCGGAGCTACACTACTTAGAGCTGAAACTCTGTTATATAAATCCTACTAATCTCCCATCGATCGAATTTCCTATTAATGTTTTATAAATAAATTAGTCATTTTTTTCTCAAATACTTTAATTTTGCACGTCTTCATTGTTGTATAGGTCTTCAGCTTGTACTAGTTGAAAGTTGTATTCATTACAATGTAAAGCACTGAAACATCTTTTCGTTCTTTCTTCCCTGGTTTTTAATTCTTTTGTCAGTTACTTTACTGGTGCACAGAGTTTAATATATACCTAATGGACCTACAATTGACTGTATCCTCTTTACTATACGCTATTACCCACCATTGTGTCCTCTTTCTTCTCAGATAAATCATATTTTCAACTTAATCCTCTTCGCATTTTCTTCTCTCAAGTGTGTATTATATATGTCACATAGCTGCATGTAATACCCAAGCAATAAAGTTGAAAACTAGATCAATGTCGAGCAAACTCCTTTTTCTAAGGCGGACATTGTGAACTTTATGTGGAACCAGGAGGCAATTCATATGACTTCGACATGCAACAATATTAGATTCTGATATATTCAAATCTTTGAAATTTACTTGTTGAAAGATATTTCCTTCTCCTACACAAATAAAAGTATAATATCAAGGAGTATAAAGAAACAAACAAGAAACTTTATAATTATTAAATCTCGCAGTTCTGTAACTTGATATTATTATTTTATATAGGGTTTGATAGAGAGTAAGACATATTCGCGTTAGAAGGGTCGAGGGTATATCGTCTTTTCATAGTCAAAAGGATCAAACTTGAGCTTCGCGAAGTTGAGGATTAGTATAATGTGGGGGTGAAAAGTTAAGCTTGTGGCGATGATGAGATTAGGTGGCGAAAATTCCCTTTAGGTGCTAAATTTGAATAAACTTGCCATAAAACCAGTTACGCCCATTAAGTATGCTTTCAGACAAATACAATTTTCACCGCTTTATCCTGATTATATGCGAAATTACTATGATAATAATTTCTATGATATAAATATCATGAACACTGCAAAAATATTTACTTTTCCATTCGTCGTTACAAACTTTTCACATGAAGGAATACAAGAAATTGAAAAGATCTACAATCTATAAAGCGCCCATCTCTATCAACCCCATCTCTTCATTTCGCCTTGAATCTGCACTTTCAGTTCCTGTATAAACCGGCAGAAACAGATAAAAATCGGGAGGAGTTGAAAGCCAGCATCCAGCATGTGTCCTGTGCCTTAAGAAGCAAATGAAAGGATGACTGGACGAAAGGACGAGAGTTTAGGAAACAAGAGGATGAAAGAGAGCAAGTGAGATCATAGAGAGAAGCGGAGACTGAGAGAGAATATTACATGGTGTACCGGCCGCGGAGGCTGCGCGGAAAAATCGATAAACGACGAGCAGACGGCGAGAAGCGCGAGAGAGTGTGGCAGACCGCGCAGTCAGAGCTGGACCGGCACCCCAAAAGACACGCGGTATCGTCGCGTACAACCCTTACACGTTTTTCAGCGTGCTGGTGCGTCAGCGCGCGGCGAAAGCCGTGTCACATAGACTCCTATCCTACCTTATCGTGACACACCGGCCACCCCTAACGGTACCTGCACTTCCGGATTTTTAAATCTAACTCCAAAAATTACCCATAACCCGGAAAAAAACCTATCACCCTAAAATGAATCCCAAAAGATCCCTCTTTTAAAATAACATCCCTATAAAATAAACTTAATAACTCCTAAACGCTAAATAAAATCCTATAAAAAATGCTTAGATTGCACTGAGAAAATTGGATGTCACTGAAAACTGGACACCGATGTCTGAGCACTTAACTATGGGACGACTATCTAAGATGATTTAGGTACATATATCTACATGTTTTAATATCTGGATATTGTAACTAAAATATCGAAATAGTCGTCTAGTAGTTAATTAGACTTATTAAAATAACGTTGAGTGTAGTGCACTTCATACATTAAGAGAATAAAATGCACCTCCCTTGAGTGCACCTGTTACCTGCAACTACACATACGGGACAAGGAAAATTATTCTATTTACTTTTTTTGGTCTTTTAAATTTCTTGAGTAATAAATTGCAATATTTTATTATAACTCTCAGAGTCAGATGAAAGCTTCTTTGTTTGATTATTTATATATACCGTTTAAAAAACCCTCAACCCATAAAATCATATCTCTCAACACCCTTAGTCATAAATAATATCTTCTAAAGGAATGAAATGTGTATCTTATCCAAAATTCATGTCCCTAAAGTGTATTCCTATTTTTTGTGTTTTGGTGTTTCATGCCGTTAAAAAAACTCCCCAAACGCCTAAATAAAATCTCTCAAAAATCGCTTAATAGACCCTTTCTTATCAAAATCGAGGTGTTAAAAATATTATAGTTTTTATATATTTTTCTTTCAAATTAATGAAAAATATTACGCTTATTCTAATTTATTATAATTTATCTTTGAGTTAAATGAATTGAAATGTCAAATTATTGCCCTTCCTACTAAATTATTTTGTAATTATTTTTTATTATTGATAAGATGACTTACCAGGTGTGACTTTCATGCATTTCCAAAGTTGAGGTTCTTAAAGAATATATAATATACCGGAAAAATCTGTTATTCCAATCTTCAGGTAATCAGAATCTCCCCTAAATTCTATTCTATCACGCACATTTATGTTCTGAGGGGAAAACTCATAAGCTTTTACCCTCTTAATATCATCATTTTTCGTCGAAACATCTACACAATTTTTCTCTAAAATGATTAATCATAAAGTTATTTTATTTCCTAGATAAAGCTGTCAGGAGCTATCTGTCAAATGTGTTTCGCAAGACTTAAGTACTGCCGCCCTAATAATTAGTCTTGCAATATTGATTTAGTTCAAAATTTTTTTAAACAAACAGTTAAACGTAAAAGAATGTAAAAATTGAAAAGTATGATAATTGGGAGTAAAATTGCGAGTGTGAATCCGCGCAAAATTTAAGGTCGCTGCCCTTTGCCTCGAGTTGGCGCTCTAGTCACGTTATAGGAGTAAACAGCGCCGGCTGAGAAGGATCTCGATTCCGCCATTCCGATTTCCGGAATTACTTTATATTATTTAGAAAACTGGTCAGGTAATCTTTTCAACGTGCCTAAAGTTCCTAATGAAAAGAAAAAATAAGAAATCAGTAAATGGTACGCGTTTGCTTTAATCTACGCTCCTTCCGGCTCAATCGGAAAAAATAACCCTTAAAACGTTATTTGCAAAGTTCAAGATATTAATTAACAAAATTTAGATATTTATTACTCCATAAATATTACTGTATAATAATTAATTAAAGAAAGGAAATATTAATTATTTATATAATTTATAGAGATAAGGGTTTTAGTTCACTAAAAGCAATTAAATTCAAATTACTAACAAGTTCGGAAGAGTTGTTAACAAATCTGAAACTTCGAACTTTCTTAAATCTGTGTGGTAAAGTTCTGTGTAGTTTCAAATTTAGTGCTTTGGAATTTCAAAACTTCTCGAGTAGACTGGAATTAGAATTTTACGCCCTTAGAAATGTTCGCTTTAAATTTTATTTCTAAAATAAGTATTTAATATTACTCAAATTTTTTGCTCAAAAATACTAAAGTTTCCAATTCCATTCGAAATTTATTTGTTTTGAATTTCTTTCTGTCCTTTTCAACACTATTTAAATATTATTTATAATGTTGAGCGATTGAAAATCTGGCTCAATTGTACGCATCGTTCCCTCGAGGCACAATAATTAATAATCATGCATCGAACTTATTTGTGTGTTTGATTAATTGAATAATTTCACACAATTAGAGTCTACCTTGATTGATTGTCTATCTGAAAATGATGTTTATGTACATTGTTCATACATTTGTAAGAAAATAATTTAAATTGGATAATTAAACACTCAGAATATTATACTTTAATTAATTTTTATATTTTCTGTTTAAATATACTTATTAAACTCGTTTATTGTCTTTTATTCAAAGTTAAAAAGCTTATTGGAAAATTGGAGTCTTTAAAGTGTTTTCGTCCTTTTTATATTGAAATTCTCCTTTCACTGTTTTCCTAAAAATATGTCAGAATTTCCATAAGAGTCCACCTGCAAACTTGAAAAATCGCATTTCGTCTTTAAAAAGGGAAAATTTCGAGATGTAGAAGAGTTTCGATAAGGCCATCCATCTTATCCGCAAATTGTATGCTTTTCTTTCACTTTTCTATTTTCCCTTTCTATTTTTCCTCAATACTACACGACGTTAAAAGCACCAGACTTATAGCTTCCGGTGAGCTGAACGAGGCAAAGAAATTAGATTATGTGTGATAGCGAAAACTTCAAAAACTTCTTTACAACCTTTTTTTTTTACAAAAGTTCACAAAAGTATTTTTCTCAGGTTTAAAAACACTTTAAATAAGCACTTTTAAGGTTCTAATCTATATTATAGTTAAAATTACAAGTGATGCGTACAGATTAAAAAATATCCGAAAATTTTGCTCAGTGTTCAAGATGAAGAGTCCGTGGAGCCTTAGATGGAATCTGAAAGTGTTCTATCAAAGAAACTTTACTTGGAGCTGTGAAGAGGTGTTGTGAGACTTATTATCACCGTTATTTTCTTTTTACGCCGGACTAATGAAGTTATGGACTTACCAATACGAATTCACGAAGTGCGGATGAAAATACCTATTTACAAGGTAAGAGCTCAATTTGGAAAAGGCACTTTTTATTCTAAATTCGGCGATTTTGAAAAAGGCGAATTTATAAAGTTCAATCATTTAAGCTTAAATAATCGTTTCGACGTTGATTTTTCAGATTTATTGGTCATATTTATTTTGATAGTCAATTAAAACATGGGTCGAAAAGTTAAATAATGCGATGAAAAGCTTTTTTTATTCCAATTTAAAATTGAATTCACGATACCAATGAGGTCTTTGTCAGCTAGAAGTGAGGAAAATAAGAGCAATCTTCCCCTAGGCAGATGCAACGAAACGTCTTGACCTCTTTTTTTTTTTCATTTTTTGTGCATCGTATCACTTCATTCTAGGCACCCTTGTTCTTATCTGAGCCACTTCATGTCAAAAATCCTTTCTCTCTCACTCAAGGAGGACGACCCTATTATTTATATTATATCCTAATTGCGAAACTTTCGTCTCGTTAAAGAATTTAAAATTATAAAAAAACGCTTGAAAATATTCTTTTTTATACAGTTTTCAAAACGTTTATTATTAATAAATTGAGCTTCTGAATGATAGGTATATATCTTTTATTATCTTTTAAAAGCACTTCTGATGTTTGATGATTCTATTTGTTGAAAGGCGAGTGTATTAATTTTGTTTGTCAGAGCAGTTGGCAAGCTACTAACAGTTAATCGAGAGTAATTATTGAATCAGGCTAATTTTGGCCTTGCAGCTGGATCAATCATCGAGCAATGTAGAAATTATGTGGACGTATCATATCTTCGTGGTCGTGTATGCAAACCCTGACATTGCAAATCTCATTGGTGCGCGCAATTGTTCCAATTTCCTATTCATCTGAAACAAACCACTATTTTCCGCTGTCGCACGAAACTCGCTTCGTGACGATACAGATCTTTCGAAATTCATGAACTAATTTGAAACTTGCTTCTCAAAAGCAAGGTGTCTAAATTTTAAACTAGTTCCAAGTCCCATTGAAATTGATAGCATTCAGCTCAGGAGATGAGGAATTCAAATGCGCAAGCAAAATAAAAAATAGGAGATAATGTATTATCTATTATTATTAATTAAATATTTTTGCATCTACTCTTCTTAAGTAAAATGTTCACTCGTTGTTTTTCCTATACATTTTTCACATATTTACCGAATTGTCGGAAATTCTTTCATTTTATGCTTCTGACGATTTTTCCGAGTCAGCGACATACATTAGCTGCTGAAAATAAAACTCCCAGGTGCTTGAAAGTTTCTACACACGAGTCTCCATGCCGTTAAGTTTTACGAGTTTAGCCCTTGCTTGAAAGTTTAAAGTTAAAACTTTTCATGTCTGCTTCGCCACTCTTCCTGTCTGACTCTAGGGCCTTAAAAAGTGGCAAAAAAGTGTTATTAGATATACAAAAACATTCCCAATAGTGTTACAAAAATTAAGTTGAGAAAGTCGAAAATAAATTGATGGTATTATAGAATTCCTATGGTCAAAAACCTTAATAAAGTATTTCCTTTGGAAGCAGTGGTTGCACATAAAACATGTGATCAGAAACGAATGCGGGATGAGCATACAAAAATCTACTTTGTATCAGCTTACAAATTTTCCAAGATTTCACGGGAATATATCTTTTTCAAGAATTTTTATTTATTTTTGAACCGTATAGGTATCTTGTCCTTCTAGAAGCTCTGTCCGCTTCTTGTGATATGTTCGAAACATGTATGTGGCGATTCCATAGAAGTTTAGGAGTCCCCAGGGCATCAGGAGATCAACACTGAAAAATTCGCAATCTCTTTTCTCTCTTTCGTTTTTTTTTTGAGCTTTTCAAATAAAATCAGATATTACATTCACTTATTTATTACATAAATATAATATTTCATTCACATTATTATACACTTTAGTGGAATTAAATTAATTTAATGCATATATCTGGTAGTTGTTAAACTAAAATTGCCTTGAGCAGAACAAGTTTAGGTTCTGAGTAGCCGGACAGATTGCAAGCAAAGCATTTTAGATGAGTTTCTATTCTGCAGTTGATGATTTCTGATTAGATAGAGAACCGAAAATACAATTCCGTTCAGCACAACCTTTCTATGTTAAGTTGTATTTAGGTTTAGCGATCCGTAAAACAACTGGCTTGTCTTTTTCCATAAAGGAACAACAAAGTTTGCTTTTGGAAACTTCAGCAGAAGTGCTGAATAACCCAGAGCACTGAAAAACAGAAAATTCGAGACAAACTGGCCAACGAAAGTCTTTATTTAATCCAGTGGAGTAAACTTTGTTAGTTTCTCCTTCACTCTGAAAAATATTTCTTATTTCTTATACACATGTTGAAGCTTCTGTTTCATTTGATATGTGAAATTTATCAGACTTACTTTTATGAATTTGATACACTTTCATATTAAATTCGTACACTCATAGTATTGAATTTCGATGCTGCATTGCATTTCCTATAGGTATATAGCAGGATAATAACAGGCAAATAGTTGAAAGTGTTATATATTGTTACTAGAAATTTCAATTTCCGATTAACCTTTTTGCTTCTCAAAAGTCAGGTTTACAATAAGAAGACAAGTAGAAGGTATTTCAAAGGACCTTTTCTGAAGCATTCTTCTGAAAAGCATTTCTGAAGTAAGGGTTTTTAGAATGAAATCGAAGGGTGTTTTGGTTCCAGTAAGGTTTCTCTATAGCTCAGCACCTTTTCAGGATAATTGAAAGACTGCTTCTTTAAATTTTGCAAAAAAAGCTTTGTTTATTTTTTTTCTTCTCTCTTGGCAGAGTACATTAGCCATGCACCCTCGGGGAGCCCTCTTCTGGCATCCTTCACTCTCATACACGGGTTGTTGCACTTCAAGTGTACGCACTTCGCGCTTGATTTTTCACCAAGAAAAAAAAGGGTTGAAAGTAGGAAAACATGGGGGAAAATAACGGAAGAGGTCATCTTGCTTTATGAATATAATACATCAGGTTTGACGAGAGTATTTTAATCCATTAATTATTATAAAAGGTTTAGTTGATAAAACTAAGTATTTTTATCACCACTCCCTGATTTAATCATCGTAAGATGAATTTAACGAATCCTAAAAACGAATGCTTGTTGCTTCTCGTATTTCTGTCAAGGAAAGGTTCAATTGGCTGGTCTTCGAAGTCGGAAAATCGATGCGCTTAGCAGAAATATCTGTTCCAGCAACGGAAGTCTTTTACTCTATCGTTCATTCCACAGGGAAATCTGCTGAGAAATTGCATGAGCAAGTTCAGAATGTCGACTTTGATGCGATCGATGATGTTGAAGAGAGCACAATTAACTTGCAACTAGTAGTTTATTACATCAGTTCAATCATTTTATTATTGTCTGTTACAATCTGTTATATATGGTACTATAATCGAGAGAAGAAACTTAATTATGTACCTTAATAATTATCTTTCATTATTGACAGGGAAAAAATTGTGAAAAAGGTGAGATAGGAGAGGTAGTGGGAAAAGGAGATTGGAAAAGAGTGTTGGAAAGTTTGTTAAAAGTTAAGGTTTCGGATAAGCGGATTGGGAAAAGTATATAGAAAAAGGGGAAAGCGGTTGAGAGAGTGAAAAACGCGGTTCGAAAAGGAGGTGGAAAAACTTATGGGAAACTGGATTTGATTAAAAGAGAGGTGGGAAAAGAGTATTCGAAAAGGAGCTTGGATAAGGAGATAGAAAAGCATTTGGGAAAGGGGGTTGAAAAATCAGGGAGGAAATAGGGATGGGAAAAGGCATTTGGGAAATGGGGTTGAAAACGGTGGAAAAGAAGGTGGAAACTGTTGTGGGAAAATAGATTTGGACATAAAGGAGACAGGACAAGAGGTGAGAAATGGGTTGAAAAAGGTGGAAAAGCTTGTGGGAAAATATATTCGGACAGGAAGATTTTTTAAATTGTGGAAAGGTTGAAAGAACATATTTCTTTGTAGATTTTCGGATTGCAAATTTATCGGGGTAAGGGGTTAAAGATTGAGAATAAAGAGACGCCTTAAGCTCGAGTTTTCTTCCAATCTCATGTGTAGGATGAATTGCCTATTTACAGGCTCATTGTCAGTCCGGATAAATGTGAAAGAAATTCACTTTTTAAAGGTGTGAAGTTTGTATCACAGAGAAATATCACGTAAAGTAAAAAATTTGCAGGATATATCACATTTCGGCAACATTAAACAGGCCTGTGTTTCACGATTCTTTTGAGGTTTACTCTTTCGAGAGATGTTTTATGCTGAGAAACGTAATAATGGTTTCGCATGTGCTCCAAGTAAAAATTTAGGTCAAACTGAACAATACATTTTTAGCATTTTCGATTTCAAGAGAGAGAAAAGAAAAATTAATTTTTTAATAATTAACCGAAGATCAAATCATTTTTTAATTTAGAAGAGATCTTTTTTTTAAATAAAAGATGTATAGATTCACGGGGAAATGTTCTCGAATAAGAAAATATTCAAATATGAAAGCTAGAGAAATAGCTGTAGAAAAATATATTTAAACTCAAAGAAAACACAAAATTCTTACAATAAAAAGGATAATACAATGTAATCGGATTTTAAAGGATTACAAGTTTTTCGAGACGCCGATATCTATAAAATGATACCTTCTTTCATTTTTCTTTCTCTCTACAGAGAAATTTTACGTAAAGTGGAAATAAAAGAAAAATATTTCTGCATTGAAAGTAGAGTCAGACGTCTGGTTTTGAATGAAGCTTTTAGAATAAGTGAACCTTTTCAGAACTGATTTGTATCAAGAGTCTCACTGAATTCCTCTCGTTAAGTCAACGAACTGACTCTGAAAAATAAACTTAAAGCTCAAAACTGACGTTTCCTTTTTTTTTTAAATGGCCCAGTTATACAAACTTTATTAGAATCCTTAAAGTATTCTGAATAATTGTAGATTTTCAGATTATATTACAAAATTTTCAGAATTTAATTAAATACTTAATTGCAATTTAACCAAAGTTGAAGTTCCTATTCATGGTTCTCTTCATTGTTCGACATAATGAGTTGACATCTTTCGGTTGATCAAACATTTACAAAAGGTGAATTTGTTCCTGAGAGTGATATGGGAAAATATATAGTTCCTATTTTTATAAAATATGCATTCAATGAATAATTAATATTCTGACGGTAAATCAATTTAAAGCCTTTCTCTTTGAAGCTTTTAGAGTTGTATAAATAATGAAATAAATGTTTTACTATAAAATGTAATCAAATGAAATGTAGTTAAATTTTTAATAGAAAGTTTGAAATAGTTTAGCTTTTTTTATGAAACGCTGGTCTGAAAAAAAACTGTAATCTAAAAGGAATATTCCTAGGAGAAATTCGAAGTCGAGGAATATCCTATCAGGTTTTTTGCAGATGCTTAGTAGTGATTCCGAGTCTGGTTTATCGTGGTTCACAAAACCCCTTTCGTTGGTATAATCCCAGAGTTCGAGACAAACATTGAGGCCTCTAGGGAGCAGGGTGAGATTGCAAGCAAAAGGTTTGAAGGAAATTCACACGTGTCCGTTCTCAGATAAGAAGCAGCATGGGGTGGATATAACAAAGTTCTGAATAAAGGAAACGAGGACAAATTCGTTTTCAACACCTAGAAGGCGTCCTGTCATTTCCAACTACCTTTTTTGCAAGGGCGTTTTTCCATGGCTTCTACAATCTAGAATATCTTGAATCTACGTAGAGAAAAGTAATGTGAATAATATCGAAAAAAACATTAAATTCAGATTGTTACTTTCATGCCTATATATTCGGAGACAGAATTGTATCCTTCACTCTATAGATATAAATAGTGTACTTGTTTGCCTGATTTATTCTATATACGCTTCGTATATGCAACCTAACAGGAAGATCCACCTATTCATCTATTAAAACGACGTTTCGCCCTTTTAGCAACGGGAACTATAAATTCTCCATTGCTAACAAAGTAGAGACTCTGTCGATATAAACATTTCGATCGAAAGACTATAAATTATGTTTGGAATTCACGCGTTGGCCACTAGTAAACGATCAATCTTCAAAACCTTTTGCGAATCTCAATAGGGAATTAGAGCAAACAAATGTGTTAATCAACGAAATGTAAAGTTTGTCTTTCAATCGATTAATTAATATGCAACAAAACGGTTGAGATAATGTATTTTAATTAATTTCCAGTTGAGAGCATACTCTGTCATGCTGAAAGCCTTTGCTGTAAAAAACCACCATTGCAATTTTTCTTCGCGGAAATATTGAAAAAGATAAAGCGCCTTTCGTCACGACCCTTCGTGTACTCCATCATCTCGTGTCGCGGAAGTTTAAGTCAGGGAAGAAAATTTTATAACTCCCAAAAGGAAGTTTATATAAAATTCTCCCAAGAAATTTTACTTATATCAACTTGGAACTGTTTTTAAATGAGTGACATTCTGATAGAGAAAATGTTTTCTGGTTTTTCTATGTTTATAATTTTAAATCGGATTAAAAAAAATATATAGAAAAAAGCGGAAAGATAAAAGGAAGCGGAAGTGCATTATAAAGTAGCTTAGCAAAGTAAAGCAGAATACTTGTTGTGGAAAGCCCTCTCTCGATTTAATTGAAGAGATAATTGCAGGATAGCCTCTAATTTTGAGTCTTCTCTGCTCTCCCCCGAGGAAGCAAAGCGTTTTAAAAACTTTGTGTGTGCAAAATTGCAACGCTAAGAAAGTATGTTCCTTTAATTCCAATATCTTCGGAGCTCATTTTTCTTTTAATATCTTTCAAATTATTATATCATTTTCGAGATTTTTTCTTATTAAATTGGAATTATAAATATAATATTTAGGAATTTTAATTACTAATTTTGTTGGCTTGAGTGTAATTAGTGAATTGCCTGAAAATTCAAGTCAGTGTGACAGCTTTCCGCATATCCGGTCCCAGAAGGTTACTGCCCTCCTTTTGTAAGTTCCTTTTTGTTTGTGTATGTTATGTTCTACGATAACAATACTCCTCGAGGTCTATTATATGCATGAAAACTTAACATGGAACATTTGTATCATCCAACTATAACCCAGTTCTGCCGCAAAATTTTATAATTTTACATCAACCATAATATGAGATAAATTTAATATAAAAATGTTTGATAGGCTGAAGATAATACACATCGCTGTATTGGAAGAAGCTGTTTACTGAGACTTAATGAGTTTTTTTATGAGCTTCACCTTTAAAATGTATAAGTTTAAAGAAAGACATCAACTTGGTTTAATCTAGAGAAGATTTTCATCCTCGGTTTTTATTGAAAAACGCTTTGAATTATAGAAAATAGTTTAACACTATTATAATATAATAATACATTATAATATATCAATAAATTAAAATGTTGACAATTGTGATGGAACGATTGTTTACACAAGGTATTTTATCCTTGAAACAATGAAGGTGTTTTTCTTCAAAAACTTCCCTCGTTGCTTCATATACTCCATCTGTTATAGTCCAATATTGACATGTCTGCTATCAAGTGGAGCAAATATGAATAAAGGGATGCAAAAGCTTATCCAGTTTGAGAGACAACACTCGTATTTTCATCATATTGCCCTTTATGGAACTCGAGTGAATCAATTAATCGAATGGCCTACTTCTCACCCCTTTTTTTTTAATTAAAGATTCTATTTTATTTCTAGAAATTACTGATATTGCTTTTCTGCTTTATAACGAGGATCATTTTTCTTTACATTTAAAAAGAAAGAAATACATTTTTTTAAATAATTAAAGCGATAAATAAAATTTATTTATAAAATGTATAAATTTAATCGAAAATGTATCGAGGACTTTATTTTATGAGATCGCTTTGATCAATTAGACAATCTATAGGAACAAACAAGGTCATGTAAACAGGCTTTGAGTAGAAGAACCACAAGCATTATGTTATATGCTGAGCTTGGCAGAGATCGTCCAAGCCCCCTCCACTGCTAATTTAATACTAAGGGCTAATTAGCACTAACAACGTAGGAAACCTACGAGCTTGCCTAAGACTTTGCAACTGTCAAGTTGGCACTTCTGAGGTTGTCAACGTGCAGGATTGTCGTGATCCTGAGAACAAAACACCCCTCTCTTCCACCTAATGAGACCAACAAGATCGTTCTGACAAATTAACCAAGTTTTCAGAAGTCTTAGGACAGTCCAAGTCTTATTTTCCTCATTTGTATGCATTATGAATCTAATTAGAAAAATAAACTTGACGAATACAAAAAATAAAAGAAACAGGAGGTCGACTGGGTAAATTTTCTCACTTCTCATTTCTCCCTTCTCACATTTCACATTTCATGTCACATTTTTCACGTGCAAAAAAATTCTTACGCATATACATAAACGACCACGAAGTGTTCAGAATTCCACGAGGAAGATTAGCAAGCCTTTTCCAAGGACGATCGAGGCGACCATCCTAACTTGAAAAAGAAGATAGGAAAATCAAGTGAGAAAAAGGGGTTTGGAAAAGTGGGTTGGAAAAGATGGAAAAAAGTTGAAAATAAAATGCCCAAATAAGAAAAGATCCTTTATAATGTTTTCGAAATGTTTTGTTTTTTGTTTCAGGATGCTGGAACCAGTGGATTTCAGGAGCATAGGATAAAATGAATAGAAGAGAGGACCCGCTGCTACGGCAGCATCGCAACAGACTATTGCAGCTAGCTGAGGTTACAAATATCAAACCTGGTCGTGGCAGCGGGAAAAGACGTGGCCAGAGAGCTCAGCAGAGCTTTGGACCCAGGTATGTAAAAAAATCGAATAACTTTTTTTATTTAATTTCCTAGCGCTGAATCAAATATTCCCATCCTCTAAGAGAAGGAAACATTGTGAGCAAACACATTTAAAAAATTGAGAAAGCTTTACAATACAATTTTTCTCCTTTTTAAAATATTCAGCAAAACTTTACTTCAATTTTCATTAGAAAACTTTTGAATTAAGGATTTTCTTGTCAATTTAAGGAAAAGGAAAGATTCATTTTCGAAATTTGTATTTTTTTTGGCACTGGAATTGTAATGTATTTTATCAATAG
>JAUESI010000003.1:2499723-2513287 GCA_032275145.1 Synergus laeviventris
TTATTGGAAGAGAAATTCATTATCTGCGAACTGAGAATTTGAATTTGATTGAATAGGGCAGAATTACAAGCAGCGAAATTCTTTTATTTTCAATATTGGTTGAAGCTTTAAACTTGTATCTTCTTCCGACTCCAAACTTTTGGAAATGCCTTTCCCTTCAAAAAGTAGAAGAATATAGACGACTAAAATAAATAATGACATGACTTGACATTTTTACACGAGACAGAAAATCCCACGCGACCCCGTTAAGCTGTCAGTGCTAACATTTTGTCTCCCGCTTATATTCTCTATTCCATTGCATAAACATTTGGGACAAAAATTATGCGTGCAGGTATAGAGAACGTTGAAAACGAAAATGAAAATACTTTCATCGAAAGAGTTGCGCAGCCGAAGCGGTTGCTCGAGGGTCCCTACGTGCTTCTTCCATATTCGGAAGTAGACGTCGGCGACTGGCTTTGTCGATCAAGCAGTTTAAACTCCACTCTACTTCTTGCATCAATCCAGATAAATAATTTCAAATAAGAATCCATTCAATTCAAGATCTTTTCTTAAGTAAAGATATCAGAATAATGGGTCCTTATATGTTACATCCCTAAAAATTGATTCCAAACATTCAAGTTCACTCGATATAGAAAACATTATCAGGTCACTGCACAAAAATCGGGTTTTCAATCAAAATCAGATTCCCAGCATTCCGCTCCATTTCCTCAGACCTAGAAGCAGATTTTCAAACTATCGCCAAAATTTCATTGTGTAATTTGGATGCCTGAAAATCCGGGTAGCCCTAAATTATGCGGAAGGAATTTCTGTTAAAATGCGAACGATGCCCCATTGAATAACAGACTGTTTATCTACGCTGTTTCAGAGTACGTCACTGGATAGTGGAGGCGTATTCGGTAATCCGTATGGACCAGGAACAGGTTCGGGTTCGGTTTCAAGAGTTACTCCCAGACGCTGGCTGTCGCAGACCTCGCAGTCTCAAACCTCGAGGCAACACTCAATCGACGATGGGGTCCGGGGGGGCCCCGTGGGTGTTGGAGGACCCGTTTCGACCTCGTCCTCGAATCACTTGGCCCCTCGAAGAGCCAGTCCAGCCGCAGATTCAGCGGAGATCGCCAATCCGGGAACGGCGACGCGATCAGACAGGTAACAAACTCACGGAATTTCGAGTCACGTGACTCGCGGGAGCAGGGCCACGAGAGTGAAATGCCCTCCTGCTAGTTAACCGGTATCGATGTCGCGAAGTAGCGAAAGTGACAGGCGACTCCCAAAGTCGCTCAAATTCCCAGTGACACCCTTGTGAATGTGCTCCCAACCTCTATCCCATCAAGAATTCACAAAAAATTTAATTATAAAAGAGGACAATGTCCACTAGAAGGTAAAGGTTAAAAAGAAGTGAAAAATTACCAGGTGCATTTAGATATGATAGGATGATCGTTCCCTGAATTATTAGCTCGTCCACTTAGCGCGGATACTTTTCCACCCTTAGGGATTTTTATCGCCTACTCTATATCTACAAACGACGTTAATGATAAATGACAAGAGGGTGGCAGGCTCTCGAATCTTTTAAATTATAAAGTGCTGCAGTTTGCGCATTCATTGACCTCGCCGGTAGCGGGACGCTGGAAAACGACGGGTCGATAGTTTCTCCTCTGTGGTCACATTGCTCCGTCTAACATACGCTTCTTGGAAGGGGATATTGATGTCTGGTTCAAATTGTCAATATATGGCTTTCCACAATTGTGGTTCTTTATTTTTAGACCCATTCCGGAAACCGCCTGACCACAAATTATCAGTTTGATCATCTGCAATCCCCATCACTGGCATCTCTGATCCACAAACATCAAAGTGCAGGTCCTAAACCCTATACCCTAAAATAAATAAACAATAAACTTACAATAAACTTCCGAACCCTAAACCCAATGATCATCAGCTTATGAATCTTCAATCTATTAACCCTGAACCACTAATCCTGACAATCCGTAGGCAAAGCCCGAGGGTTGGCGTTCCAATTTTAGTTGGTGTTCTGAATTGTATTCTGGAAACCGCTAGACCACAAATCATCAGTTATCGTCTCCAACCTCCATCACTAGCATCTCTGATCCACAAACATCAAAGTGCATATCCTAAACCCTAACCCCTAAGTCTCTTATACAATAGCCTTTGAATACATCAGCCTATGAATCTTCAATCTATCAACCCTACATAGATTTGGCTAAACAAATTCCCAACCTCTTCGATTCAGATAGTTTGCTTTGAAGATCGAAACTGTTCTCTTACTTCTCCTTCGGGTAAATTGTAATAGGAAATCAAGAAGCTCGAATTTACAGAATCTGGACTGAATATCTCCATTATTATGGTTTTTAGTAGCGTCGAAGACAATGCTTGTCAGATATTCAATGCATCGTAAGTCTCTGCATTGAATTCAATTCCTATGGAATAGATTCATCTTTCGAATTCTGACTTCATTGGTCCGCGTTCAGGCAGACAAGGACTTTATCATGTCATTAGAGTCTTCAAGAACAGTTCAATTCTACCTGAGTTTCCCTTCGGCGCTTCACAAGTACTCTCCTTGAAAACCCGCTCGTTAAATTAAACTGAGGCGGAAAAGGGTCTCAACATTTTCACTGCTTGGTTGGACTCCAATTTCAACTGAGTCGTACTTTTCCAACTAGAGCGTACATTTAATGTACTTGCACTGAAAGTGACAAGAGGTATTTAAAACGAGAAGTAGTTTGGCTTATTAATGTTCCAAACAAGCCAATTACCTGAAATCTACCAAAAATTGAATTTTTGCATTATTTTGAATATTAGGAGTAGCAAGTCTGGTATATTTAGTCTTGCATAACTTACAAAAAATCAATATAAAGGAGCATTCAAAGACTGTATTCTAAATCCTCTCTTCTCCTTTCTTGGTTGGGTTATTGACATCTTCACAACATCCAGTGAAATATATGTATAGCATAATCGATTGCAGTGGTGGAAGAAAACCTGCCTCCATTGCATTGTTGTATATCGAGATAAAAAGGGAACAAGTGACGACGGTGCCACTATCAACCATTCAAGAAAATAAACATGATCAGATTTTAATCCTTCTCAGAAGCAAGCTTTGATAAAATAAGTAAAAAGCTGAAGAAATAATTATTTTCATTTTAATGCTGTCAGAAGATCAGCATCTAGTCCCGTAGGCGGAGGTGATTGACCGAAATTGAATATTTTATTTTAGGGAATTAACATCCAGATGTAAATCACACCCACTTCTTCCGCATTTTTCATTTCACTTTTTTGAAAGGTACAATGATATTTTGTATATAGTGTTAATTAATTTTATTTTATCACGGTATTCATTTACATAAACTTGAGTAGTTGAATGTCGCGTTGACAAGTTTTATATTAGAAAAATGAATTCCCAGTTCTGTTTGAGCTTTTCATTTCTCCTCGTCGCATCGTTGACGAAGTTTCATCATACTTCTGCTTCTTCAAAGATAAGCAAGCAATTGCTCATCGGCATAAGCCATCGTCGCTGTTTAAATTCTTTCTACTGCTCCAAGCTGTAGATAGTTCTTTAATATTCTCTGCTATGAACTTCTCTTCTCTCGTTCTTCTATTAGTTCATGAATAACTTCCCGAGAATTGAGTATCTTAATTTGGCTTGAAATTCTTGAGTCTAGACTCTTGATATTTGTTGTACAGCTTTTCATTAATACAAAACTTCTATACACACTCAAAATCAAAGACTTCAGCCTCAATGGCCTAGACAGAAGGTGCACCGATCGCTTTCTGATTCCAGGGGCCCGAACGTATCGATTCTACACCTGCGCGGGACGTCGGATCCGTGGGAAGTCAGTTCTCAGGGTTCGGCGTACAGCGTCAACAGTACCAAAAGTTTAACCGGAGGTAGAGGAAAACCTCAAACAAACAGTCGTGGTGGCTACACCCGCGGAAGCTCGATACCCACCATCAAGCGACATGACTCCCAAATATCAAAACCTAACACCGGGAGCCTGAAGCAGCGTCAAGATGCTCCAAGTCAAATACGACGTCGAGACACTGTTGGCACTTATAATACTGGTGATCTCTTCGTCAGCGGCAGCTGCAGCAGAGAGTTGTCCCCAGTTCGCTGGTGCGATCATGATGTGGATGGTGTCTATCTAGGGAGATCTGGTTGGGTACAGGTCCAGCAAAGATCCCTTGATGACAGAAGAACCAACTACGCCAATAACATCGGTACCAGCGTTGGAACTCTTCCCCTAGCTCGAAGGACCGTCAAATTGGCAGACTACCACTGCAGCAAAAGCGAACCGGGAAAATGTCCAGATTTCTCTCGCTTCGAATCTCAAAGACCAGATTTTCTCGCCCTCCACGGTCGAGATTACGATCCTCTTAGTAACTGTTCCTCACCCCACGATATCCCCGAATCGTTCTCGCCGCCTTCTCTGACTCCCATAATTTCTCCTCCGCCCGCATTTCAAGACGTCGAGAAAAGGTCTTCCTCCAGGCACAATCTTAATACCAACTACGGTAAAGCTCCATTCCTACCACGTTCGAATGCCATTGTGGACAGTGACATTATCAGCCCTCCACCCTCGCCACCACCGCACAGGAACTGGAGTTCACTGCCCTCTGCTGTCTCGCGGAAAGCTACAAATCCACTCAATAAACCTCGGAAAGCCCTCAATGCGAATTCTACGTCACAGCAGATGCACCAGGAGCAGCTACACCAGAAACAGATGCACCAGCAACAGCAGTATCGGCTGGCTCAGGCTAAATCTCTCGAAGATCAGTCTTCTTCGAGAAGAAGTCAGTTTGCTCAGAGGTATATGGAGTCATCTTCTTCGTCTTCCTCCTCCATGGGTTTCAGAAGCCTCGACAGTTGTGTGAACAGGGTGACGATGCCTCGACTAGCAGAAAACACAGATTCTTCAGTTGAAGGATATGATGATGGAGACGAGGATGACCTGAGTTTAGTTTCACCTACTATTGTTCCCTTGCACTCTTCCACGGAATCGATTCGAGTCAATGGGGAGAGGGTATCTCCTGGAAGTAGACAGAACAGGCATTATCGAGGGCAACAGGCTTTGAGAAGATCTCCTGGATCGCCGGAGTCTGGGAAACAAATGTCCTTCAACTCACGTTCATCCTCCTCCTCGTCTTCCAGTAGCACTGATAGACAGGGCCGATCTCCCACACCCAACTTCCGGCGATCCAATACATCCAGACAGCTACAAAACACCAGGACTCTCCCTGCTTCTCCAGATTCGCTTCAGTCCAGGGTACGACGTTCGAGGAGTCTTCAGCTGCCAGAAAAGAAGTCGCCTGGATCTTCGGGCCCACAACAGATCACCAACGATCCTCATAGGATCAAGAACAACGAAAGAAGCGGCCAGAAGAGATACCCTTTGTCTAATAGTATGTTCTCTTTGATTCTATCGTTGTTTTAGTTGGCATGACTTTTTGTTTGAACTTTATTGTTGTAATAGGTAGTAGGTTTTCTTTCGGAACATATCGAATTACTGACTAACTTCTTAAAGGGTATACAAGGTTTTCTTCGAGCTATTTTTGAGCCCTCTATTGTGAAGGTCTTTAACTGATTTAACCTTTTCGAAAAAAACCAATTAGTTCTCATCCGTCTGTCTGCAGAATCCATTCAATTTGTGTTTCCGTTTATTGTTTGGGTCGAACTCGTATATTTAATCCTCCTATTTCCCAGGAAAAGCACAATCCACCGAGGAAGCCTTGAGTGAGGAATTGTTACGAGAGGCTGAAGTAGTAACAGAATTTCTTTATGGGACCCGCAGCCGTAATGCTGCTAGAAATCTTCTTTCTAGTCGTTTCGAAAGACGAGAAGAGAACGCAGATCAGAGAAGGAACAACCCAAATGCCTACGATGTTTATTTTATCTCCTCCAAGCAACAGCCCCAACCCGTAAAGGGTAACAGCACTTCTCTACAACAGCAGCAACAAAACCGTAGACCCAGAACCTTACAACGCGGTGTTACGACACCAGTTACGAATCCATCTAATAACCATGACTTTGCCATCAGCCCCGAAGCTAAAATGCGTTGTAATAGCAGCACTTGCGATTTCTGGCCTCACTGCTCGCAAAGAGACACCCTCTATTCACCCAATCAGGGTCCAGTTTTTATGAAAGTCTCCCAAAGCTACCCTGCTCATCAGAGAATTACTGAAACCGGAAATCAAGTGAATCGTGGTAGCGCATGTTCCTCTCCAGCTTCCCTTGAAAGAATGGACGACAGGGAAACAAGAGATCGAGAAAACTCGAGGAAAAATCGACAGCGGGATATTAACGGAGGTCCCAAGTATCAGGATCGCCTTCCCAAAGGCGTTTTGAAACCCTCTAGATGGTCTCATGAAACGATTAATGGACATGTGACAAATGCTGATAAAAGGGAGTATCGGAAATCAGAATTCGTAAACAGTTTTGATGCTCCTCCGAAGCCGGAGAGGAAAGTTTCTCCTAACCAAATGAAGAGTCTGAGTAAATCTCCTAGTGGTGTTGCCATTTCTCCTTCGACAACTTCTTCCTCTTCGAGTAGTGATATTTGGGTGACAACTTCTGATCGAACGGCGACGAAGAGTCCCCGAAATGCAAAGAGTTCTGGAGCCTCCACACCAATGGAGGACGCGATGGCTGGCTCCCTGAAGACGCTGATAGAACCTCCCAGAGATGGTATGCTCTCGAGACCTGGAAGTGCACCTGCCAAGAGGGAAAATTCCCTTCCTGGTGATGTCATCCTGGATCCTCAACAGAGGTCTCTCTCTCTGCCGAAGTCGTTTCTCGCTCACAACTCCACCGAAAGGTAAGTCCCTGATGATGATAGTTTTTCTTTCGTTCAGTTTTCGTTTCGTTCAGTTTTCTTTTCGTTCAGTTTTCTTTTCGTTCAGTTATCGTTTCATTCAGTTTTCGTTTCAAGTTTTCTTACAAATTTGTATACCAACACTGAAAGGTATTGTCAGTTGGACTTGGAATACTGATTTATGTTTTCCATCAACTGTACCTTATATCCCTTTAACTGAAAGAACTCGGAAGATCTACGATTCAATTCAGGTACTCTCGTTCCGTAAGATTTGCTTCTGGTTTTGCGAGGCAGAATTCCGAATGGTTTCGCGAACATGCACTTGGAATTTCAAATTGTATGCGGCAGGAAAAGCAAACTACGAGTCTTTCGTACAAGGGAGATTATCCTGCTCGTGTTTTCTCAACCTCTCTTTCCTTAAAAAAAGTTCTCGGATCTATCCAGGAACTCGTGGGACGATGATCTGCTTTCCTGCTGTATCTATAATACAAAAATGATTTTAAACTCTCATTAATTAAGATCAGATTTCCAAAAGATGGTGATGTGGTCCAATTTATAAAAGGAATTTATATCCAAATAGAATCTCTTGGAAAAAAATATATTACGCGAATTTATGGGAGATTATTTTTAATAATGGAGCCGTTTCCCAGAAGCCCTCGGCCTGCGAGGCAGTGTTAAATGATAACAGTATACTCTAGGTCGCTAGATGTAGCTTTCATTTCTCATTTCATTACCGCAAGCCTGTGTTTGCATTATTTAAGCTTCTTTTCATTCCACGTCTGTTCCTTCCATGTAAATGTGGGTATATATGGAGAAACTTTCCTAGATACGTAACTTGACTTTTCCCTACCCTATCCTACTTTTCCCATTATCACTACTTTCTTATTCATTTTTTCTCCTAGCAGATTATATTTCTTTTGCTATTTATATTTTAGCTAAAATTAAACTAAATCTATATTAGATATTAGTAACCCTCCTAAACATTTATTATTTACTCTTTAAAAATTACTCTTTGAATGAAGTATCTATAGGTATCTCTATTAGACAAATATCAACTCTCTACCACTTCTTTATATTTTACGTAGAATTATGTAAAACTTTGCTCAGTACCTTCTGTTAATTATGTTTCGTGGGCAGTGGATTAATAAAGTGTAGAACAGCTCGGTGAACATCAAGGAAAAAGTTACAAGATTCGCTCCTTAAGCCCCGAGTAAAATTTCGAAAATAGAACGAACTCTGATTTTCCGCTTCGTGATGAAGACATTTCAACTACAACATTTCAAGCGTTAATACCCTTTAAGAGTTCTTTTCAAAATTTTTAGCGCTACTCCCACGTTATAGCCTTTTGCATATTTATAAGTTCTTTTTAATGTATATCTTAAAACCTGTACAACCTCGAACGAATATTCAGAGATTAATTAACATTAAGAGACTAAAAGTTCCATTTACATTCTCATTTCTTATAGCCTTTGATAGCTTAGAAATGTTTTTCGGGAGAGAAATTCAAATTAAATGTTGCTGGTTACTTGATAGCAAACTCTCTTACCCTGATATTATTTCACCACGTCTAATGAAATTTTCCCGGTTAGTTTCCGTTTAAAGGACTCTGTTCTTGAGAGAAGAGGTCCTTTAAATTAAAGAGAGAAACATTGTCTAACTAAAATTTGGATAAGGTAAAACCTAGTTTTAAGTTTCCTCTTGCTTCGAGGGCTGTAATGTTAAATTGCATCCAATGATTCTGAGCTCCCTCCAAGCGACAGTTGCAATTAAACTTGACGTTAATTCAAACACTATGGCAACGTACATGTCGCATATATGCATCGAGGTACATTCCCATGAGATTTGTGTAAGCAGTACTACATGTGATGAGCTTCTAATTATTGCACATACAATACATGTTATCAGTAACTTTACTCATCAGTTTCATTCTGAACTTCAATATTATTAAATTACAAAGTTACATTAGGAAATAACCAAATTATATACTAATAAAATTATATATTACTAGCAATATTATACGATTGCTACAGCGCGTAGGACAATTAATTATATTTAAATAGTTTACATTTGATTACATTAAATATTGAAAAATTTATTTGGATTTATAGAAATATTCACGATTTTACGAGACTTCATGGCAGACTTTATGGGAGACTTTATACGAAAGGAGTTTCACGATCTTTATTGGTATTTTTATGAATTTGAAGCGATTTAACGTTATTTTATGGGATAGAAGTATTTTTATGTGATACCACCGAATTAAAAAAAGTTTTAATTAATTCTAACTGGGAAAAACAAACTCTAAAAAAATTGCTTCTTTTACAATCACAAAAGAGAAATAAATTTAAAAATCATTTTTATTTTCACCATAGTGCATTTGCTCCTTAATCATACACATAGTTTGAATTTCGCATTTACTTCCAATCTAAATTTTTTTGAGGAGTGAAGCGAAATGGTTTTAAAAAATCTCTTTCTTGACGAGATATTGATGGGCGCAAAAAGAAATATATTTATATATGTACGATATTTTCTTGATATGTTGAAGGTCTCAGAGATTACCTTTTGAAACTGTATAAGTAATGGACCTCGTTGTATGTGGAAATCGTTTTAAAAAGTGTGGGAGGGGACAATTTTGGTTTTCCTAGGTGGTGCTTCATTGACAATGACCTTTCTTTTATCAGCTCTTTTGTTCCGAGCATTCAAAAGGAAACCCGTTAACGTTGAGCGAGGAGGAATGTCAGAGAGGGTTGCAAAAGTTTGTATCGTGATATGACGCTTCAGGCATCTTCTGACAATTCCTCGACATATATTATATCCCTTCGGCTTCGAATTGCCTGTATGGTAGAAAAAAGCTGTATTATATCAACTTCCTCTTATAAATACCTTCACTCCCCATCGAAAATAATAATTCACTAAAGAAAATGTTTTTTTTCGTAAAATAATATTATAGCTTTGCTTCTCATCAAACTTTCAGTGTTTGATAATAACTTCAAACGTTTAGAGATCACACTGAAGATTTCCTTTGACATTGTTGACCCACACTAGCAATTTAATTATTGAGAAAGATATTGGGAAATAGTGTAATTTCAGAATGTCACAGTTTGTGACTGAAAGGCCACCGCAATGTGGGGGAGCCAATTCAATTAAAGCCCAATCAATTATTCTACTAAAAAAGATGCATCTGGCAGTGCCAATCGCTTTGAGAATCACGAGTCTGCTCAGTTCGACCTTCACTAGACATTTCTCATTTTTCTATTTCCTACCAAACTGTTCGACCTCGAACTACATTTTACTTTTTAATAAAATCGATCTAAACAGTATTTCGAAAACGATTTCATAACAGTTTCCCACTCGATTCAGAGAAGAGTTTACATATTCCACAGAAAATGTTAGTTTTAAAATTCGCAGTTTGTTTTCCAGAGTTTTCCTATATATATTTTATGAGAAAAAAAATTATTTGGACCATACAACCTCTGAAATATGAAATCTAAAACTGTCATATAAAACGCCTACTCACAGCCTACACAAAATCCCTCTTGTATTCGAGTATGAAGGTCCCTAAAAATTGTATAATAATTTCACCATTTATAGAACATCGTTAATGGAAAGAGTTTCAGATTTCAAGACATTTGATATTCCTTAAAAAGACTACGAAGGTCTTCAAAAAATCTAAAAAAACTTCAGATTCAGAGGGGCAAATTAATATAAAAATCGAAAAAAATAGTGAATCAAGTAGTGAATCATAAATAATATTGTTTGAATGGTGGGATTTATTTGATAATGAAAAAATCATATTAAATAGATTTATCGGTAGATCTGTGAAATGCTCACATGCTGGAGGAAATCGCGATGAATCGTATTTCCTACTTTCACACCCGCAACTTTCTTGTGAGAACATATCGTCGACCATCAACTCGATCCGAGATCCTGCGCGTGGTAAGGACTCCCAATCGCCCCTTTCGAGTTGCCGAGTCTCTCAAATGCCATTAAGAATTCCATTCTAATTCCACTTCCATGTCCCTTACAAAGGAGAAATGCTTGCAAAGGAAAAACCTCATCGACAAACTTGCTCAAAGTACTGCTTAAGGACACTTAAAATTCAAGCGAATTTTATATAACAGCTTTTTCAGTTCATAAAGAATTTCCTAAAAAATCGTTCACGTTCTCGGATTCTTGTGATAGAAATTCTACAACAAAATGTGCAATCGCGATATCTGATACTTTCCCTAGTACCTTTGCAATAAAATTAGTAAATAATTCTAAGCCAAGGTATCCTTTTTTAATTATTATTGCCATTTTCTATTCACAAATTATTTTAACAGGATGTAGCTGTAATTTTTAGGTACTTTTGTGTTAAGAGTTACGGAAACATTTTTATTTTTTGGAAAGTCGGTAATCGAGTTTTATTTGTCAGCTTGTTTATTTTCGCCTTGGGAGCCAATTTGCCCATTAACGGTCCAGCACGGAAACTGCGAGCATTCGAGATAAGGTAGAACTATCCAGCATTTAAAAATAAGAAAAAAAAGTTCGCTCAAGGGGATAGCAAGGATGAGAGCAAGTGGTTTTGATATCTAGTCCTGGAATTTTCCATGGATGCATCCTCAAAGTACATTAAAGTAATCAAAAAGTTTTCAGGGTAGAGCGAAGAATACATATAATTTTTTCAGTTTTATGTTTCTATTTTTTTTTTAAGAGAGTGCAGTAATGAGAGAAACACACTGTGATACACAGTTCTCTATAGCTATTGACATTTCTGTTTTGCTATTAGTTCCAGTTGTCGCTGATTGTTTCAGTTAATTGGAAAATATCGATTGCGTTCAACTCAATATTCCAGAGTTGTGATGAAATTCAGATTCCAGAATTGATCAGTTATGAATATTAATTTAGGAAGCCAAATAAAATATAGTAGTAGAAATGATTTTTAAACTAAATTTTTAATAATATTTTAAGAGGGAATTTTATGCATTTTTTCACGAACCAGACCAAATCAATTATCGAACAATGCATCGAGCGATGGACGCACGAATGCACTCTTTGCTGTACAAGCTGGCGAAACGTTCCAGTCTGAGCATAAATTATGGGGTATTACTAGCTTTACTAGAAACAAGGTTGTCTCGTCCAGTTACTTTGAACGCCTTTACAAAAGAAAGTACAGATAATATAGAGAATTTTCTTTAAAAATAAAAACATCTATGTGCAAAAAAACATGAAAAAGTAAAATATTTGCAATATGTAGGTAGCGTTAATCATTTCTTTTTTTATCTCGATTAAAAGAGGGAATTCATAAAAACTGTGAGCTTCATAAAAACTGTGAGCCTCATAAAAACTTCTGCTTGAATATTATCTCCCCCATATAAAAATGAATTACAATTTTTAAATTGATACGAAAGTATGGAACAAAGAACCGCGTATGTGAAAGCATCAAAGAATTAAATGTTGCCATGAATAAAAGAGATTTTTCTTCTATTAAAATAACGTCCATGGTAATGAATAGTGGAACAAAGAAGAGATATAACGAGAAATTATGAAATGAAATGTTTGAAACGAAATTTTTGAAACGTACGAATTGAATGCAAATTATACAATTTGAATTTTTACCTCCCTATAATTTTTAATTGCGAATTTAGAGGTAATTGTTTTTGAGTTTACTCAAATTATGTGGCGAATGAATGAGAATCTCTGCTCGTCATCCACGCGAACGCATCATGTACGACCTTCAAATATTAGCGAACGACTAGAGTTAATGTAATGCTCCTTTGTTTCAGTTTGCCTATAGAGTTCCGTATACACCATAATAATCTCGGCCAGGGTCGGATTAACCTGCTTTTCCGCCTCTAGGCATTTAACCCGGGTCAAATTAATCCATCTTTTCATGGAAAAAATTTTATTGAAAAAGTAGTCAATAGCAGGACTTTTCATTATCGGGTAATCAAAAATAGGAACAATTTTATTGACGATGATAAAATAAATAAAAATTTACAATTAGAAAAATAAAATAAGATCTTAAAGAGAACTTAGGTATAAGAAGAATATTTTAAAAGAATATTTTTACACTTTTCACATTTCTGTAACACATGTCATGCGCAAATTTTTAACGAGTGATACTTACCTTCTCATGTGGATTTTTTTCTGCTGCAGTGTCTATTCGTGTCAAAAAAATTCGCGTATCAGTCCGGAAAAATCAAACTATCATACATATGGAAATTTCAGTTAAAAATGCATATTTTAATACATATGCAATTCATGAGGAATAAATCAATTTTTGTTTGTTGAACTAATTTGTAAAGTCTAGAGAAGAGGAATGTTATAAATGTCAAAACGAACCATAAATCGTAAATCGTAATATATGTACCTTGGTTTATCGAACGTGAGTAATTGATTGCTGGTCCGTGGAGCAAAGATTTGCAAACAGTCGAGCTCTGATCGCCATTGAAATCGATGCATGTCTTCATTACGGAGTGAGAAGTTTATTTTATGAATGGTGATAGGAAGTTTAAAATATATTTTTATAGCCTTTCATGAATCTTATATTCTAATACATTTTTACTTTTAAACTGAAATATTACCCCCCTTACCAATAACGAGACGAGGGCAGTAAAATCCTGTTCTCACTTACATTACAAATTTTTAAATTAATTAAACAGACGTCATAATTTACCATTTTCTTACGATACACAAAAAATACGCTGTTAAAAAAAAAGAGCGGGGAAGTTGATACGCCTGACATCGACTCTTGTTCTAGTGGC
>JAUESI010000003.1:2525819-2541350 GCA_032275145.1 Synergus laeviventris
ATATATATATATATGCACATGCAGAGGGAAGCAAATTGAGAAGGAATCGCCCCTGATGTAGCTTTCCATTCGTTTATTAAGCAATTAGTGCCCTATTTGCATGTGTAGCTTTTTGTGTAACCAGTTTTATCACTACACATATTACTGCGGTATTTCTGCAATTTTGATGATGCGTTTTTTATGAGCAGGCATTTATGAGAATTTTTAGAATTCCTCGATTAGTGTTTAAAATCGGATTACATCAGCTTCGCCAAAAATGTCCGAAAAAGTTATTTATGGTCAAACTGAAATATGCGCAACAATTAAAATTTCAAATTGGATTTGTCAGGTGACCTTTATTACAAATTACACTCAACATTCCCCGAAAAATTTGTTAAATATCGCTTTTAGCTTTGGGAAGGACAAAAAAATGTATGAAATAAATTCTAAGTTCCATTATACTCTCAAAGATAGGATATAAATATATTTTTTTCTAATACACACTTTATCCTTGTTAAATCTTTCTACTTTACAAGGTGGGTTTACTATTGTTGGCAGATCGTGTCCTTTATACTTAACGTGCAACTCCTGGGATTTCTTGGATTAATGAAAGCTGCTTCAGTTTTCCTGAAAATATACTCTTGCCTCCTCTTAATCCTCCAGTTCGTTATGATACACCATAAGCCTGTAAAGCAGGTATCAGTTTTCCTTTCTTGTTGATTTTAGGTATTAAAAGTCAAATTAAACATCAAACACAGTAATTTATGAAGTTATAGGCTAGAAAATTAGTTTTTTTATGCACCGACATGTTCATAATCGAATACTTTTAACGAGAATTTAAAAATCTATTGAAGGCATGACGAGGCAACAATGTATATAGTCTCTCAACTGAATTATATCATCCTGAAGGAAACATAAACTTCATGTGACTGACTATACCCTTTATAATTAATGACCATATAGTTTGATTTATATCGATGTAAACTGTAAACCTCTAGTGAAGTCTTTTCAATATAACAAGGCTGGACGTTAGTCACTTTGCATCGCATCGCAAGACCTGTCAAAAGTTGTTAAATTTCCAAACCCTTCTCGGAAAGTTTGATGCTGAGTTTAGAATCTGGAGAAACTTGAAAGAGAGTTTTGTACGTCAACCACCTAAATCATACCTCATTGTTTTACTTTTCCTTTTGTTATTTTGATGCAGCAATTACTATACAGTGTTCCAAAACTTTGCAGACATGAGAAGGAAATGCATTATTAATTTAAGAAAGATTTCTAGCATTTACAAAAGAGGTGACTTTTTTTAAAAGGTATCTAGACTTCCCTTATCTGCGAGGGAGAAACGAATTTAAGAGTTGAGTTGAACGTCCTGTAAATCGGACAAGAGTCGATCGCGTAAATCGAGAAAGCAGCTGTCAGGCATAAAAGAACCTTCCCCGAGTTGTCCGACAAGTTCTTTGCACATGGAATCCAGGTTCTGCTACAGCTTAGATGAAATTGTGCCTGAATCACCTTTAAAGATCCCCTTTAGAATTGAATTGCCCCTTTTAATATATACTTCCCATTCCCTATTATACCTTTTTTGATTAAAAGAAAGTTTATTATTTTATAAGCTAAACTTGTCAAGATACTTGCCATCTACGATTATAAGAGCCACCCTAAGATCAGAATTTTGCAAAGAGAATATATTTATATCTCAGAAGAATTTTACTTTTATCCCAGAAGAGATGTTTATGAAGCCAGTGTTTGAATTTCACTTTGAATTTCAACGTCGCGCTGTCATAACAGGATTAGAACAATTCTTGCAAAGTGGATTTTCTCTATTCCTTCCTGAATCCTGCTTGTATACGTCACTTTAAATGCAGAGGCATGGTTCAGATGCTAGATTCAATTTCAGCTTTGCTGTCGGTCATACTCTTGTAACATTTGAGGATACCTGACAAACATGAAACTTTTCCTCTTTCCGCATGAAATATTGAAGCCTTTTGATTTCGAAAGCTGCAACACTGTCACGAAGGTGATAAGAAGCATATTTTATCACAATGTTTTAAAAAATGCATTCACGATATTATATTTTTATAATTCCATTACGGTATTTCTTGATGATAGAAATTTCATTCGATCTTCCAAGAAGGATATTAAAACTGCTTTTATTCCTTGTTTTGTGGACAAACGCGAGCAGTGCATCACAAGAGCTCTTCTTAAAGAAATAGCAGATGGTGCAGCATTTTTCTATGTCCATCACGTTCCCTCGTGTTGAGCATACTTAATTTTCCATACTTTATAGCTCAGACATGTGCAGTGAGAAACTAATTGTGATTCTTCTCGCGCTTCAAAATTGTACCGGAAAAACTCCTACTCTTGATCTCTACTTTACTCCCTTGTCGGCCTTAAACTACCGGATTTAAGCTTTTCACGCCAATATTCTTTTTACCCTCAGTCATTAAAATATGATCCTTTTTAATGAGTCTTGCATTTTTGGCAGAGAGATTTCGGAAGAGCATGTGTAAAAAAGTGCATTTATCACAATCAGTCTCTAAAACTCGCATTTCTGCCTGGATATGAAGACAAATGTCCCCACACGTATTCCCGGAAATGTACTTTTCCTAAAACACGAAGATACATGTGTGAGATGCAACCACGAAAAGATGGAGGTAAAAAAACGGGCGCTGGGCCAAAATCAAAAAAGATTGCGGTCGCGCTGTGGTAATACGATCCGAATGAGAGTTTTTAAAAACATTCCTGTTAATACACTCTTTATGTGTTTCTAAAATTGAGAAGCCATTGGAATATAAATAAAAATTGTAGGTTTTAATTTTACTACCTTAAACTTTCGTTTCTCCATTTTTTAAAATATACATTTCTTTTTAAATCTGTATACAGATAACACTTTCTGTTATGGATACACCGTGTCGGCGAAGGTCCTCATACTCTCTGAAAGTTAATCCTCGACTTGCAATGCGTGACCCTGTCTCTCGCTACATGGTTATTGAATTTCAATTTGCGATACCAGAGTATCTAATTAATACGATCCTCGGATATTACCACTATAATATACTATATTTCTGAAACGTTCTAATAACTTATTGCGGACAGGAAGGAAAAAAAGTCTAAACATAATGAAATTATTAGAAATATTTCTGTGCATCGACTATTCAAATGATTCCATTCATTGCATGAAACTAGGAAAAATACTTTCTGTGAAGCGAATGAACGAATTTCAGTTTTATTTGATATGAAAACCGCAACCCGCGATAATCCACATCTGCTACGGAAAAGGAAATCCCTTACTGCACTCATACAGTAAAAGCTGCAGTTTTTATGACAACCATTTTACGAATTTTACCGTTTTTATATCATCCTCGTTTATCAAACTTAATGTTTTCGACCCTTTTTAACGAGATTTTCTGTTTGCTAAAAAAATATGCTTCTGACAAGACAATAATTCTCAATATAAATACTTTTACTAATATTTCGGATAGACTTTTGTATTATATTTACTTATTATCATTTGCAATTCCTTTACTCTGTTATATCTATTTTCCCGAGATAGGAAATTGTGAAGAATAATTTTTCTCTGAATATAAAGCATCGTATATAATCGAGATTTATTTTACACGAGTCCTCGAGATTCTTTTGCCTTCACCCTATATTATGATGATAGAGTCAACATTATTCTTGTTTTCATGGAAATATCCTGGCTAAAAAAGCACTTTTTTTAGGTCAATAGTAAATATAGCAAGTTAAAAAAACCCTTGTCTCCTTAAATTAACTCTCTCCCTTCAAGTTGATTTTTTAAAGGGTTTTATTTGACAAATTTCGAGAAAAGAAGTTAGAAAAGGGTGTGGGAAAAGGGGAATTAAAAAGAGGTGAGAAGTGAATGAAAATGTGTCGTATAAGGTATTTTTTAATTGAAATCTCGTACTGCATTCTAAAGCTCAACGAGCATGTTTAACATCTCTTTCGGAAGTCGGCACGTAGTTTCGATCGGTAATTCTAAAAAGCATGAAAAAAAGTCGTGTAGTCTGTAGATTCTATCGATAAATTAAGTGAGCTTGCATTAATGCTCGTTATGAAGGCGCGTCACGTACACCGCCTCCGACGAATAACAACTTACATCTTACAACTAACATGGTTCAAAAAACAAACAAATTGTTTGCCATATTTGTCCTTCAACAAGAATAAGTTCCAAGCGGATCTTCCGACCGGTTTGCCACATATCATAAATCTCATTCATGTAAAAAAGGGGGGAGTGAGGTAAAATAAATGACCATTCCCCTTTTGCAGCTCTTCTTCCTTTATTTTTGCAATTGCTACATAAAAGGGAAGAAATTTTAACTACTTTTTTAAATTCTTCAAATAATGTACTGTGGTATTCGTTGCACCAGTTTTCCGATGGAATGTATATTTTTGGTTGAGAAGCAATTTTAATTGGAGATTGATTCGATCATAGAATGGAATTGTGTGAGAGGAAAAGAGAATTTTCAGGAAGTTTAAATGATTTACATTCAAATATATCTTTCCTTGTCACGATAGGTTGCAAAACTAATATTATTTACTCGGATTTGCAGCACGATTTCCGACGCTTTCTCGGTTTGTATTTTCTATATATCTATATTTTAAAGCCTCTCATCCACGCCAAAATCTTGTGCCAGTTTCCGGTGAACTCCCTTTATAGATAATTTGTAAGTGTAGCAACTCAAATTTATTAGCTTCCAGACGAACGCTATATACTAATATTCAAAGGTACAAGTTGAAAATGTTCATTAAAATTCCCTCAGACTTTGATATTTAATAAAAAGGGATATATATCTCGCCCTAATATTTTTTTGAAAAGACATATTATATCCCTGTCTCCTAGCAGCAGGAATTAGACATTTGACACTTTCTCGAAAACAGAAAATTGCATAAAACACGAAGAATCGTGCGAAAGGTCTTCAAACATTAACTTTGCCCTCCATTTTCTAAGGTTGACTGGTTGAGAATCCTGACAAGACTTGACAGTTCTGCCCGGTCACGAGATGAACTAAAAGTTCATCAATTTATGCCACTTTCTACATTGCAAAGTAGAAAGAAATGGGAAAACAATTATATCTAATGACAAGATATGTACGAAAAAAGTAAAACCAACTTAAAATTGGAGACTTAAAATCATTCATAATTGAATAATCTCAGAAATTTATAAAGCTTTTACTTAAAAATCTTCTTAATAATAGACCATGGTTGGATTGCGTTATCGGTAAGCAGCCTTCAAATTACCTTTATGCATCATCAAAAGCTCATTGTCAATGGGTTAGCATCGTTATTTATCAAGTAAGTCTATTACCTTGAGGTAGGACGCGAGCCAAAGTAATTTATTACAAAACCATGTAATCAGGCTCGTCGATCGCTTCCCATTAGGTTGCCGCTTGTTTCTCGCACAAAAACGAGAATTCAGTGTCATTGCCACGCAATCCTTTTATCACAACTCGCCGCAGCAACTGCATAAAAACCTACATTTTTCACTTCTTCGAACTAAATTACACTTTTTCATTAAATTCCGCCTTCATTTACTCAACATATATCCATTTTCATTCTAATTAACCTAATTAGTATAATTCCGAAATTGTTCTTTATTGGTCTAAACTCGTAATTAGTTATTTTTGACAAAATTATATTAATTTACGTTAATTTATTTGTAATAAAGATATCAATGTGTGTTTTTCATACTATCATGCGTTTCGTACCTTCTTGATTCGACTCTGCATCAATTTTTCTTACATTCAAAAAAAGTCCTCCTTTCGCTACAGTAAAATAAGTTTTCGGATCGATTATTACTGCTGAAGAACCTTTCGGAATTGTCACCTCGAATCTTGAAATTATGAGAGCAATGCCAATTTTGCTTTGCAAAATTCCTTGACGCATTCCTAGGCATAAAAATATTTTAACATACACTCTTTTTACCAGAAAATATATTTTTAAGAATAAGTCAAGAATAATTTAATTAAAGTTTGGTTACCTATGCAGTTTCGTGGACCAATTCCAAAAGGCAGGTAGGCATACGGATTTATTGATGATTTATTCAAATCTGAAAAACGTTCTGGGTCGAAGACATCTGGATTGGGGTAATATTTTGGATCGTATTGTATTCCCATCATTGGAATAAAAATTGGTGTTCCTTTTTCTATGATTAGTCCAGTTTTTTCGATTTTACAATCCTTTACTGCTTTTCGATCTATAACTGGCACTACTGAATACATTCTCAGTGTTTCTGAAATAACCATGTCCAGGTATCGCAGTTCTGTTATCTGTACATTTATATTTTTAAAAACTCTTCAATGATAATATGATAATTATAGCATAAAGATAGATATTGGCTTTTACCATTTCATATGATAAGTTTCCATTATTCTTTGCAAGACCCTCATTAATTTCAGTTCTGAGTTTCGATTGTATATCTGAATTTCTTGCTAACTCGTACAAAGCAAAAGAAATCGTTGCTGATGAAGTATCAAAACCGGCAGCAAATAATATTACTGCTTGGCTCAATAAATTATTCCCTTCAAATTCTATAATAAAGAAAGAAATAATAAAGAATTGACTTTTGTTTTTTTTTACTGTTACTTCAATGTCTGAATCACTTACTATAACCGTGAGAATCGTCAATTGAATCATCCATATTTTTAAGCTCGATTAGTAAATCGATGAAATCGTTTCTCGTTATTTTCTTCGTCTCTCTTTCTTGAATGGTCTCTTGGAAAGCTTTTATCAAGAATCCGGTTGCATGTTTCTCAAAAAGTTGAAAACCGAAGAGCGTGCTGAACTGTGGTGTTAAAAAAACACAACAAAGTTCCATAGATCTTTTGATATTACAGGTACCAAACATCTTCTTAGAATTTTTTCGAAATTCAGCATTCGTATCTCTCAGACTGTTTAATTTCAATCCAAATCCTGTCAGTCCAATAAAATCTACAGTAAAATCAGCAGCTAGATTTCTTATGTCCATCTTTTTCCCAGGACCTGTTTGAGGATACTATGTATGTAGCAACTTTAATAATTTAAGAAATATCAAAAATGTATTACCTTCTAATCCCAGTGAATCCATATGATCATTGAAATCTTTTACAACATCTTGCCCATTTTCAAACACGCACTTCAATTTTTTAGTAGTGAACAAATTTGAAAATTTGTGTCTAATATATTTCCATTGGGGATTATCAATTGCAAACAGGCAATTGTTACTGATGTCGTCGTTTTTAGTCGATCTCTGATACTTGTTACAAAATGAGTTAAAGTCTCCCACCAAGACTTGTTTGATAATTTCTGGATCACGTAAAACAAGACACGGTTTGTCGAAATTATAGATTCCCACGTAAGGCAAATTTTCACCTTGGTCGTAAAAGCTCTTAAACAGAAAAGCCGGAGATATTTTAAGTGTGAAGTATCCTGTCAAATTTCCAAAAAATGGTACTGGAGGAATTTCCACAACACCTCGTTTCTTCCAATATTTAAAATTTCGCGTCATATAGAAATAGGCCACGATTAATATTGTCAAGAGGAACATTCCTCCATCGGTTAACCATGAAGATGTTAATAGAGTCATGGTTTTTATTTTTATTAAATCAAGCAAATTTCAACAACAATTGTTTAATTATATATGGGAACGTTTATTCACATCGCTTAAAGGAGGAAGACTGAGCTTTTCATTTTTGCATTCGTCAGTAAATACTAAGTATAGATATTTTTGTAATAACTGATAGCAGACATCTAATCTCAGTCCAATTAAATTTGAACTTTAGTCATTTTTCACAATAAAAGAAGAATAAACATGGAATCTTCGGGTATTACCCAAGATATTGATACATTTCTTTCTAATCAACAAAAATATATGAAGAAAGCACATTGTTCATGAAAATTGCTATAAAAACAAGAAATAATATTGACTTTCATTTATTTGTCATAAAGGTATCAACGTCAATTTTTCGTATATTAAAAAAATGTCCTCCTTCCGCTACAGAAAAATAAGATTTTGGATTGATTACTACTTACTGAAGAATAAAAATATTTTAACATAAGACAGGTATAGACGTTCAGGGTCGAAGACATCTGCATTGGGGTAATATTTTGGATCGTATTATAATCCAAAAATTGTAACTTTTGCAACGAAAATTCTTAGCACAAATTACAATTTGAAATAGTAAAACTTACTAAATTCGGGGAAAAATACGTTCAGAGCGCATGTTGACTATATTTTAAATGGTAATTCAACCATTTTCTTTTCTCCGTGCAAGTGAATATAATCTAACGGTATATAAATGTCAAAATTTTATTAGATTTACTTTCTCTTATTTCTTTTGCTTCTTTTTTGCCTTTTTTCTCTGCCTTTCGTCAAATTTCCCACAATCTTCGTCGCAATCGTGCAATCGTGAAAGCGAAACTCATGTACTCTAGTATATTCGCGTTTCGCTAGAAAATACTTTATACTTGCAGAGGTCGAACGAATCGATTTGTTTCCTATACATAACGTATAAGTTTTTGAACAAGTCCATTTTACTGAGTATTCTACTTTTACTTTGAAGAATCTTCCAGATAATCTAGATTTTTTCCATAATTTTAGATTCCTGGCAATATCATCAATCAAAATTAAAATATTTCCCAGCTATTCAATACGAAATCAAACAATTTCATTTTATATATACCTATATTTTTTTTTTTTTTTTTTTGAATATTGCTTCTTCTTAGAGAAAGCTTTGTAACTGTGGAAATTTTTAAGGTAAATTTTTCGTCATATCTTGACATCAATTGATGTATTTGAAAAGTCTTTATGGACAAATTAAGGTATACAAGTACGTAAAATATAAATAATTTGTGCATAAATGTTCATAAAAGAGAAAAATCTGTATTTTAAGAAGCACAATGTTCATGAAATGATTACAATTATGCACCCAAACTTCTTGGCAGCATGTTTCCTCTTTGTCATGACACTGAATCGATCTTCTAAGACACCGAACATTTTTCACTTTTTTAAAAAACTTTTTCATATTGTTTTATTACCCTTTTTATCCTCCCTCTTTACTTAATGCGTGATTCACAAGAAAACAATAGCTTTGAACACCGATACTCTCCGCGATAAGCGATCCGGCCCATGATTCTGCTGAAAGGCGTAGCACTGGTGCAGTATATTTATGCAATTTTCTTTATCTAGGAAGATAATCAAGACTTGAATATTCAAGAAAGATTTTTCATTTTTTTTTGCAGCAACATCGGAACGACGTCCTGGCGACGAGGACAAGAATCGCAGCGATCCACCCCCAGCCCACGCCGACATCTAGATTTGGATGTGGCTGTGCCTCATACCGCACCTGTTTCGGTAAATACATTTTTTATTAATAATAAGTTAATTAGGATTGAATCGGGAACAGGCGAAATTAAATTTACTCAGAATTCAATAATAAGCGTCTAGATAATTTATTTTCAAAGATCAAAATTCGTGTTCTGTGAGGCCGCCATGAATATTCATGCCATGTCCAGTTACAAATTGAAATACTTCTCCATTACTGATGAATTTTCTCGCGAAATCAAATACGTGTGGTGATGAAAATGGAATTTACTAGATTTAGGGGATTAATTATTTCGGTGGTCCAGATGGTAGCGAGCAATGTAGGGCACGATCGTGATGGTCAACGATAATGATAACATTAATTGTAAAGAAAGTCGCATGTTGAAACCACGCACAAAATTCATGAACTGGTTTATGACCTTCATAATTAATTATTATACCCTGGTACAGCGTGCCGCAAATTTTGTAATACTATAGTCACTAAAGCTGGAAAGTGACGACGATGAGATTCTGTTATACTATATTGGAGAGGAATTTCGATTTACAATCTGACAATGACTGTAAATCATGGCTGCAATTCCTTGCCTTGTAATCTTACGAGATTGCATATCAAGTGACGGGTAATTAAGCGAGTACTGAAACCCAGTTTACGTACTTTGAGTTCTATGAAAGCGAAAATGGCTTTTAACCGTTACTGCTGGAGGAAATTTTTGAAATTGAGTCGGAAATTAAATCTTAAGCAAAATTTCGAAATTCAGGTGATTAATAATTAATTCGAGGGTGTTTTAGTAGTTTATAAATATATGTTGACATTTCAATGTCAGTTTTCAGCTCTAAATGGAACTTGCTGGCTTTAATTTGGGATTAATTTCTCTTTTATGTAATTGCACGCCACTTGCAAAGGTCAGGTCACTTTCGTGTGAGTTACATTGCTCGGGATGCGTGACCAAAGTAGAAACCGGTTCCATTCAACAATAGTGTCAAATGGGAACCTTTACTATTATCATTATTCTTTTAGTTTTAGTAATCTACAACAAAATTTGACGTCTAAAAAATAAATTATCTGATAGTTTAAATTGCAATTGATTTTTGAATATACTTTAAAGTTGAATCATCTCGTGGGAGGAAATTACTTAATCTAGAAAGTACAATATAACTTCCCGCGGAGAAATATGTGTCTTAATCGGAAACGATATGGTTTCCTCTTCCGGAAATTCCTATCCAAAAATGAGGTTCTCGCAAACTAAATATTTGCTCGGGATGAATTACATCTCTCTCGAGTTTATTTTTCTTTTAATTCGGAAAGTATTACAAAGTTAGGTAAAAAGAAACTTGTATAGGAAATTTAGATTAATCAGTCTATAATTGAATGAGAAAAACAAAATTTTCTTTTGAGAATAAAAAAGCTAATCTTAGAGTCGATTCCTTACTCTCCGAATTGCTTAATAATCCGATCCAATATCAGGATCCACAGCTGCTTCCTCAGTCCTCTATTTTCTCTCTATATTGCAATCTTAACTCTGTCTCGAATAATCGATTGCAGAAAGCAAGAGAAATTCAATCATTTTTCTAACTTATAAATCGAAATTAAAAATATTACGTTTAAAAATTTGATTATAAATTTAAATTATGCAAATGTCTTTTAACTTCTCACATCAATTTTTATGATTTGAAATTATCTCCAAACATAAAACCTAAAAGCTTTTTGTTCGGATTCAATCAAACTTTCTCTGATTGGATTCGGAAATAAATTTTGAAACAAATTCTCTGTTTTTGGGAATTAAGGAACTAGGATACCTTTTCATGTCAATTTAACGACTAGTGAATTAAATATGTTCAAGTGGGTCTCTTGCAATCTTACAACTTTACAATTTGCCCAAAGTTTTTCTAGAGTGAAAAACTTTTAGTTTCAAGTATTTTCAGTGAGGAATTTCATTTAAAGTTTTAATATTGAAAGCCAGCAGGACTTGTTGAAAGTGCATTCAGGAAATTTGCACTGTGTGTATACATGTAACTTGAATGTACTATAACTATAGTGGCGAGTACAGGCAATTTGAGTTAACGGGTTAGAACACTATAGAAATAGAATGTTCATTTCATGAGGATGATGCATACAGGTCGTTGGCAGCTTCGAACAACTGTTAAATTGTACCAAATGTCCTTTGCATGTTTAGACTGAGAGAAAGCAAATGAGGGATTTCTGTAAACAAAGTAAATGGACGTGTCACTAAATTATAAACTGTCATCGACACTCAGATTGTATAATATGATGAGAATTCAACTTTTTTTTATATAAAATAAATATAATGAAATATAACTCATAATAATAATTTTATTAGATTTTAAAATTTTAACTTAAATTTAATTTTATATTGACTCATTGTTAATTTAAACTATTTTAAATCAATAACCATTCTGAAGAAGTGATAAACTCATCTCAACCTGAATTCAATATGACAGCTTTATCTGTAATTCTATTTTGGTGATTAAAATTCTGTCCGACGCTTATCAATAAATTAATCACTGGAGGTTAAATTCACTCGAAATTGAAGTTGCAACTTACAGTACAAAATCACAGGAGATCAAATTAAAATAGAATGAACCAGGTCACAAAAGTAAAATGTCCTGAGTTTGCTTTCAAAGCGAGTAACGGCCTGTCTGGATTACAAAAGATGGATTTAAGGTACAATGAGACTGGAAAATTAATTATTTAATCAAAATGTCTATCTATACTGCTATCTATTTTAATATTTACTACGTTTATTCCCAAAGCGTTTGAACTTATGTAAGAAAAACCATGCTCTTGTTTCCAATAAGATGAAATTCATCGAAAAGTTGTTTTATAATTGATTTCTATTGATTTAGAAACGTCTACTCGGATCATTCCGCCTGTTTGCGTTTACAAATTTAAAAACTGAACAGTTCTTTATGTAAAGAAGGGAGCGATGAGGAAAGAGAGAAAGTTTTGACTTAAGAGTTTTCCTGCTAGAACTCTGGCAATTAAAAAAATGTCTGATTCTCAAGCAGGTCTTAGCTTTGCACAGTCAGGACAATGAAGGTACTTTAGGTGTTGAGAGATCTCTTGACCTCAGTTAAAACTTTTAACCAGCTTTGTAGTACAAAAAAGAAGAGGCCAGATCTATGCTCGATGATAAAAAAAGTCGAAGACCTGCCAATTCCCTTTGCAATTTGTTTCTTTATAAATGAAAATAAATTCGAATAACCTAGGGATAGTATCCAAGGGATATAGTTGGAGGATTCTAATATAGATAGAGGAGTTCCCTAGAAATAGTGGAACCGTCTCGATAAATAGGTAGAGAATCAGCAGGTATGTTCAAAGGGACAGAGAGGAAGTTCCCTATTGAAGATAGGGAAAGTCTCAAATCAAGGAATAGGAAGAAGGGTTTTGGGAGAAAACTCTAAAAATAAAATTCTATTATCAAGAAGCAATTTTTGACCTAACACAATATAATTGCAATAAAATCGTATTTTTTCAGCCTCAACATGAACCGCACGTGACTGCCTACGGCAAGGATCGCAGACGAGCCTTTGGTAAAAACCAAGGACACGTAAAAGCCGCCAGTACGCCGTCCCTTCTTGACCGAGATGATGACGGGTAAGAGGATTTCATTCATACAATATTTATGACATTGCAGTTTTACTCAATATCGAATTTAGATCTCTTCCCTCAAAGAGTTGGGAGCCCTGAATTTTAAACCTCATTCAACTTTCAGCAGTTTCAATCTTTCAAACCATAAGCGAATGGCATAAAATAAAAAGACGAGAACAACACACCCCTTTTAAAAGTTTTATAAACAGTTTATTTTGTATTTAATCCAATTATGAACCCATTGTTATGAATTTTCAGGGTACAATTTTTCTGAGACTTGCTAAAATTAAGATAATTAACGAACAAAAATCTCATTAGTTTTTGTCTTTCTATTCCTTATAACATATATAAAATAATAATTCTAATGATTTCCATATAGTTTTCTTAGTATTGTGAGCCACTCCTGCGTGATGCAGACAAAGCTGATAATTAAATAAATCATCTCTGGTGATGTTTCAAGGTCGACTCCGAACATTCATCTCTCGAAATATTTTTTTTGGACCTGAAGATATTCAGTATCGTAGCTCTATTGAGAGAATTTAGGATTCGAATCTTTCTGTGAAAGAAAAACTTTCTCAGCCTCCTTTCGACAAATTATTTTGTGCACTGATTGCTTTTGAGCACATCACGAGTCGGACCTACTATACTCTCGCTTTTTTTTAAGACATTTTAAATGTACATTTTCCTATATTTCAAACTCGTTTTTTATTTTATTTCACTTCGTTCTTCTCTGGTAAGCGTTTATGTAACTTTTTCGTAATACAGAATTTAAAACAACGTCTGAAGTCAGAATTCCGAAAAGAATAAGTCAAGCATGGCTGACCTCCTTCTAGTCTTAAAGCTTCTGTTTACTGACAGAGTTCATGCACCTGTCTTCTTTGAAGAGCGCTTTTTAGACGATGAGCTTCCAAACATATTTTACACTAATTCATAACGCATATTTAAATGATATATGTTTTAATTTATTTTCACTAATTTTAATTAAATTGAGATGTAACAAAATTATATATTCAGTCTCTAATTATGTAATATATTTTATGTTGGAAGTCGATGCACGATTTTAATTGCATTTCCGTTCTGCATAGAAGAAACTCGGTTTCTATCTTTATCCTTGGCATAAAATCGATTTCTTGTGTGCAGGAAATATTAAGAAAACAAATCAAGCGGTCACTGGTTGTATATAACGTGCATTTGAATATTTAAATTATATTCCCAGAATAACTAATGTTCATAAGAGACCGAAAAATTCCCCAGCAATTTGAAAAATGCGATTCAGTGCAGTTTACACCTGATGGCTCAATTGATTTTCAGAAACGAAGGTTATTTTCGCGGAGGGATGCAACTCAATGGTGGTCAAATTCATCTTTTACGATCTTCGAAAAAATTCAAACAGATATCATCTTCTTCCCGTTTGAGCTTTGAAGCACCGAACATACCGTCAAATGGGGTGGTCCCTATTTCCGAGTTTTCCCGGTAAATTTGTTGTCGTACCTGTCCTCTCACTCCCGTTCAAACGAGCCGAAAACATTTATGTATTTACAACTTCCACGAATTTATCGCCTGTCAGTGTGTCAAACGTTAAGAAACACAATTAACGCTGCGTGAAAAAAATTCTAGCACCGTGAAAAGAATTTAAAGTAGTCTTCGGAATTTTTTATAACTCAATGAGTTCAACGTTCAAATTAAAAAATTTAGATATCTGGTCCAAAGAATAAAAAATTTTAGATTAGGCAAATTAAAAAGAAAAAATATATCTCATCTCTTTTCGTCTAATCCTCTCACGAACGCAAATATGCATTGGTTCCATATCAACTTCCCATTTGCCCATTGCCCAACCCAAACACTATAAGCGGATTTGACTTATAATCTTCAAGACTGACTCCTAAGTAGTGTGAAGAACCTTTTATATTTCTTTTATTATGCGTAATTTGCAGACGAAAGTATCGTCTGCAATCTAGAGGACACCTGTTGACATTGAAACTTATTTTGAATTTATTATTTTAAAATCTCTGATCGATAAGACTATAGAAAGTCTGTAGAATATTTGATCATGAGATTTTGATCGATGGTAGAAAAAATGAGATATAGCCCTTCCTAAGACGCCTGACACCTAAGAAATTAAGCCAGGTCTATAATTAAATCCAATTTTTCAAATAGAACCACTTAAGGAAGTGATTTATTTTCTAGTTATTGCCCCATTCTATAAAACCATGCATAAGGCCAAACAGGACCTAATTCTTTCTGACATCATTGATACCACAAACTGCTCTCTGTTTACCTCCTTCAATCACTAGAATCAAAGCCGAAGAGACGAGATTAGAATTCATATTATAATACATACCATAATGTGATTGAAAATAGGGTAGAAAAAAGCGAGGTCTGCCACAATAATATGGATGAGGGCAGAGGGAAGAATAGCTAGGAACACCTTTGAGACAGCCGCCTTCTATTCGTTTCAACGTTTCTTGGCCGGCTGCTTCCTCCCACTACTATAGAATAGTAGGAGAAGGGAGATGAGTGAACAGGCCCTCTCAGGAGCGTACCATATTTTTTAAATTTATAAAAAGAATTTTAAAAATGTACATACTAGTACATTTGCTCTAGTACTATTGCCCTAGTATCA
>JAUESI010000003.1:2553468-2572285 GCA_032275145.1 Synergus laeviventris
ACACGCAGAAAGACAGAAGGAGAAGGCCGAGTAGGCCGCGGATGAATGGTCAAAAGTTTTTAGTGATATCAAAAAATGACCACATCCGACTCGAAAGCACCGCTTCGGACAGTGAAGCGGGTACAGTTCGGTATCTTTTCACCTGATGAAATTGTGAGTGAAAGATTTTATTAATGGGTATAAGCTGTATATATTTGTAGTTTCAGTCCCGACTCCATTTTCCATGACATCGTCAAAACCATAAGCCTCGATGCACTTTAAAATCTTTCTGGTGTTTGCATAAATCCTGGAAGACTTAGGGTACAATCATGTTATCAGCCCTTCAAAAATCATTAATTCATTTAACCGAATGCAAATTGTATCTGGATATTTTACAGAAACTGAACAATGGTTTTTTTTTAGTGCATATGAATTTGAGATTGTACTGTAGATATTTGATATTTTCCCCACGTCATTATTCACATGCCGACTACACTTTGTGATTAGATTACTTTCTTTAATTGTCTTTTTAATTAAAATTATATTTAAATATGAATATAATTTATTAATTTAATTTACATCATTTATTAAATTTTCAAACCGAATTATTTGATATATTCAGGTATAATTCGACCCCAGGAACTCGAAAGTGAAACTTTCTTTAAAAGTTTGAAGAAAAAATCATTTATTTTGTGCTAAAACCAATTCCTAGTACTCGTCACCGTTACTTTTTCAAGATAATAACTCTTTACTCGCAAACACTGCCACACAATTCTTGGCAGGGGTTTTTTATTTTCCGCTTATACAAGTTTACCTCTTTAAAAAAAATCTTATTCCTCAAAAACTAATTCTTTAAAAATATAAGTGATATAAAGAATATTTTCCCAATCCGTGTAAATTTAAATTGTAAAATAAAATAAGCTTTTGAGAATTGCAATGTGAATAGCATGCTAAAGGATTTTTTTAATCAAACGAATTTAAAACTTGATTTACAGAGGCGTAGATCAGTTATCGATGGAGGCATTCGTTTCCCCGAAACTATGGAGGGTGGACGCCCGAAGCTTGGCGGTCTCATGGATCCAAGACAAGGTGTCATTGACAAAAATTCCCGATGTCAAACATGTGCTGGAAATATGACTCAGTGTCCTGGACACTTTGGTCACATTGATTTAGCAAAGCCAGTATTCCACGTTGGTTTTTTCACAAAAACTATCAAAATACTTAGATGCGTATGTTTCTACTGTTCAAAACTCTTAGTCAGTCCGGTAAGTGCCTAGATACCAAAATCTGCCTACAACCCTGTGTTATTTACATCATCTCTGCTTTCTCATATATCATTTAATTTATAACTTGCAGCATAATCCAAAAATCAAAGAAATCGTCATGAAGACGAAAGGCCAACCGCGAAAGCGTCTCACATTCGTCTATGACCTTTGCAAAAGTAAGAACATTTGCGAAGGAGGTGAGGAGATGGACATAGGCAAAGATGGCCAAGATATTCCACAAAACGAAAAAAAACCCGGCCATGGAGGTTGCGGTCGCTATCAACCAAATTTAAAAAGATCTGGTCTTGACGTAACTGCTGAATGGAAACATGTTAATGAGGATTCACAGGAAAAGAAGATTCCTTTGACTGCAGAGCGAGCATTTGAAATTTTGAAACATATCGTTGATGAGGAATCCTTCATTCTCGGCATGGATCCTAAATTCGCTCGACCTGATTGGATGATAGTCACAGTTCTTCCCGTACCACCTTTGTCTGTCCGTCCAGCCGTTATTATGTATGGATCAGCGAAAAATCAGGACGATTTGACTCACAAACTGGCCGACATCATCAAGGCAAATAATGAGCTGCTTCGAAACGAACAAGCTGGTGCAGCTGCTCACGTGATATCGGAGAACGTAAAAATGCTCCAGTTTCACGTTGCAACTTTTGTAGATAACGACATGCCTGGAATGCCTCGAGCGATGCAGAAATCTGGAAAACCACTGAAAGCCATTAAAGCAAGACTAAAGGGAAAGGAAGGCAGAATCCGAGGAAATTTAATGGGCAAGCGAGTTGATTTTTCAGCTCGAACTGTTATCACTCCGGATCCAAATCTTCGGATTGATCAGGTCGGAGTGCCGCGAAGTATCGCTCAAAATCTAACATTTCCCGAAATCGTGACACCTTTCAACATCGACAAAATGCAGGAACTCGTGAGAAGAGGAAACTCTCAATATCCAGGGGCGAAATATATCGTGAGAGATAGTGGAGAACGAATTGACTTAAGGTTCCATCCAAAGTCGTCAGATCTTCATCTTCAATGTGGGTACAAAGTCGAGAGACATATTAGAGATGGAGATTTGGTTATTTTCAATCGGCAACCCACTCTTCACAAAATGAGTATGATGGGTCACAGGGTCAAAGTTTTACCCTGGAGTACATTCCGAATGAATCTCAGCTGCACTTCTCCTTACAACGCGGATTTTGATGGTGACGAGATGAACTTACACGTCCCACAATCCATGGAAACGAGAGCAGAGGTTGAAAACATTCACGTCACCCCTAGGCAGATTATCACACCGCAGGCAAACAGACCTGTTATGGGTATTGTGCAAGACACGCTTATGGCTGTAAGAAAAATGACGAAGAGGGACGTTTTCATCGAAAAGGAACAGATCATGAACCTTCTCATGTTCTTGCCCAGCTGGGACGGAAAAATGCCGCCGCCTTGTATCTTGAAGCCGAAACCTCTTTGGACCGGCAAGCAACTTTTTTCTCTAATCATTCCAGGTAAGAATATCGAGGGTTAGTAATTAGTCTCACCTTTATTTCCAAAATCATTATTTACAACAACTAGAGTTTTAAAATTCTCGAAAAATATGAATGTATTCTTAGGAACGTTCTTGAGAATATTCTCATTATCAAGAACTTTGGATTTTTTAGATTCTCGGCAGAGAATGTATTAGATTTGTGTAAATCCCCCCCCCATTTTTTGACAAATGCCTATATTTTGTGACCAATGTGTGTGTGGGTGTGTGTGAGTGGCTATGCCTGTAGATTTTTAGTTTGTGAACACGATAACTTTCGAAAGAATTGCCAGATTGGATTGGCCTTTGGTATACTCTTTTAGTGTCCAAAAATGAAGGTCAAGTTTGTTAGCCAGCCATTTTGGATAAAAATTAAAAAATATTGCGCATTTTGCAAATTTTTTAAATAAATTTTTTTTTAATTTACAAATGCTATGTACTGATGTTAATAGTACTCAAAAAGTCGAAAAATTTATCCCTACGACAATTTTTTTTAGTTTTCTTGAAAAATTGAAAATTCAAATTTTGAGTCAAATAAGCTCAAATGAACTCTAATGAGAATATGTTCCTTAAGGTCGATAGAACCTTAAGTAAATTAGATTTCTTCTTCATTTAAAATTAAACTAATTATAATAAAAGGATATAGCAGTGATAAAGGTTGATAAGCTAGTGAAACCGCGCGAAGCGCGACCTGTGATGAGAATGTGCACGCTAAGCGGGCCGATTTTTTAAATTTAATTAAAATTTTTATATTATTTAATTTTTTTATTATTGAGCAACTCATTTAAAATGTCGTTAAATTTCATAAAAATTAATTAATTCACATCAATTTTTCTCTAATTCCAGGCAATGTGAACATGATCAGAACTCACAGTACACATCCAGATGATGAAGATGAGGGACCCTACAAGTGGATTTCGCCTGGAGACACGAAAGTAATGGTCGAGCATGGAGAACTCGTGATGGGAATCCTCTGTAAGAAGACACTTGGTTCTTCTGCAGGTTCTCTTCTCCATATTTGCATGTTGGAGTTGGGTCACGAAGTCTGTGGTCGTTTCTATGGAAATATCCAAACGGTGGTCAACAACTGGTTGTTGTTGGAAGGTCACTCGATCGGTATTGGAGACACTATTGCCGATCCTCAAACATACTTGGAAATCCAGAAAGCGATCAAGAAGGCCAAGGAGGATGTCATAGAGGTCATCCAAAAGGCGCACAACATGGAACTTGAACCCACACCTGGTAACACTTTGAGGCAGACTTTCGAAAATCAAGTAAACAGAATCCTTAACGACGCTCGAGACAAAACTGGAGGGTCCGCGAAGAAATCTTTGACTGAATACAACAATCTAAAGGCTATGGTGGTTTCCGGATCCAAAGGATCCAACATTAATATCTCCCAGGTTATTGCCTGTGTAGGGCAGCAGAACGTAGAAGGTAAGCGTATACCTTTCGGATTTCGAAAGCGAACTCTGCCCCACTTCATCAAAGACGATTACGGTCCCGAGTCCAGAGGATTTGTCGAGAATTCATATCTTGCTGGTCTCACACCTTCTGAATTTTATTTCCACGCTATGGGAGGTCGTGAAGGTCTTATCGATACTGCTGTAAAAACCGCCGAAACTGGATACATTCAACGTCGTTTGATAAAGGCTATGGAGTCCGTAATGGTTCACTACGACGGAACAGTCAGAAATTCTGTAGGTCAGCTTATCCAGTTGCGTTACGGCGAGGACGGTTTGTGTGGAGAAACTGTAGAGTTCCAAAATCTGCCTACGATTAAACTCAGCAACAAGGCGTTTGAGAAGAAGTTCAAAAATGACCCGACGAACGAAAGATACCTGCGTCGTATTTTTAGCGAGGACATCGTGCGAGAGATGATGGGCTCAGGAGAAGTAATTTCAGAATTAGAAAAAGAATGGGAACAGTTGAATAGAGATCGTTCAGTTCTCAGGGAAATTTTCCCAAGTGGAGAGTCCAAGGTCGTACTTCCATGCAACTTACAGAGAATGATCTGGAACGTGCAGAAGATCTTCCACATCAACAAAAGAGCGCCGACGGATTTAAGTCCGATTAGAGTTATTCAAGGAGTGAAGGATCTTCTTGAAAAGTGTGTAATCGTCGCTGGAGAAGATAGATTGAGTAAACAGGCGAATGCAAACGCAACTTTACTCTTCCAGTGCCTCATTAGATCCACTTTGTGTACAAAAAGCGTCGCTGAAGAATTTAGGCTATCAAGCGAAGCTTTTGAATGGTTGATTGGAGAAATTGAAACCAGATTCCAACAGGCGCAGGTCGCACCTGGAGAAATGGTCGGTGCCTTGGCTGCTCAGTCTCTTGGAGAACCAGCTACTCAGATGACATTGAACACTTTCCATTTTGCTGGAGTGTCTTCAAAAAATGTAACTCTGGGTGTGCCTAGGTTGAAGGAAATTATCAACATTAGTAAGAAACCAAAAGCTCCTTCTCTAACAGTTTTCTTGACTGGAGCTGCAGCGAGAGATGCTGAGAAGGCGAAGAACGTTTTGTGTCGTTTGGAACACACCACTTTGAGGAAAGTTACTGCAAATACCGCCATCTATTATGATCCAGATCCACAAAACACAGTAATTTCTGAAGATCAGGAGTTCGTTAACGTTTACTATGAAATGCCTGACTTTGATCCAACTAGGATTTCACCCTGGCTACTACGAATTGAATTGGATAGAAAGAGAATGACTGATAAGAAGCTGAGCATGGAACAGATCGCTGAGAAGATCAATGCTGGGTTCGGTGACGATTTAAATTGTATATTTAATGACGATAATGCAGAGAAGCTTGTGCTTCGAATTAGGATTATGAATAGCGATGATAGTAAATTCCAAGATACAGAGGAAGAATCTGTGGATAAAATGGAAGACGATATGTTCTTGAGGTGTATTGAAGCTAATATGCTGAGCGATATGACACTACAAGGTATTGAGGCAATTGGAAAAGTTTACATGCACTTACCACAGACTGATTCCAAGAAACGTATTGTTATAACCGATACTGGAGAATTTAAAGCAATTGCGGAATGGCTACTAGAAACTGATGGAACGAGTCTGATGAAGGTGTTGAGTGAGAGGGATGTCGATCCTGTAAGGACATTCAGTAACGACATTTGTGAGATATTCCAAGTCTTGGGTATCGAGGCTGTGAGAAAGTCAGTGGAGAAGGAAATGAATTCTGTCCTTCAATTCTACGGACTTTATGTAAATTACCGACATCTTGCCTTACTTTGTGACGTCATGACCGCGAAAGGTCATCTTATGGCTATTACCCGTCATGGTATTAATAGACAAGATACAGGGGCACTTATGAGATGTTCCTTCGAAGAAACTGTAGACGTTTTGTTAGATGCCGCATCTCATGCTGAAAATGATCCTATGAGGGGTGTCTCTGAAAACATCATTATGGGACAATTACCTCGTATTGGCACAGGTAATTTCTTATCATATTAGTTTATTTTACAATCTTATTTATACTAATCTTTCATTACACTGAATAGTTATTTAATGTTTACTTATTATTTCAGGATGCTTTGATCTCTTACTCGACGCTGAGAAGTGTAAACAAGGTATGGAAATTCCAATGGCGGTTGGAGCAAATATCATGGGTGGTACGGGTATGTTCTGTGGAACGGCAGCCACGTCAAGCATGAGTCCTCGAATGACTCCTTGGAGCCAGGCTACACCTGCCTACGGTGCATTAAGTATGTCTCCAGGTAAGATATTTAAAAACAATTACATTTCTCTTTTTCCCTATTTATTTTATAATATATTATAAAATAACCTTCCTTTAATTATTTACAGCTATAGAAGGCGGAATGACCCCAGCAGGAGGAGGAGGCTGCTTCTCTCCATCAGGAGCTTCTGATGCCTCAGGATTATCTCCTGCCTATTCTGCTTACTCACCACAACCAGGCAGTCCAGGCAGTCCAGGACCAAGCATGAGTCCCTACCCGATGTCACCAGCAGGTGGTGCCTCTCCAAGTTATTCACCAACCTCTCCAGCTTATTTACCAACTTCTCCTAGCATGACACCGGCGAGTCCTAACTACTCTCCCACTAGTCCAAGTTACTCGCCTACGAGTCCGAACTATTCACCGACAAGTCCAAGTTATTCTCCTACGAGTCCCAGCTACTCGCCGACGAGTCCCAGTTACTCGCCGACCAGTCCCAGTTACTCTCCAACTAGTCCCAGCTATTCACCCACAAGTCCGAGTTACTCGCCGACGAGTCCCAGCTATTCTCCGACGAGTCCTAGCTACTCACCTACAAGTCCGAGTTACTCGCCGACGAGTCCTAGTTATTCTCCAACGAGTCCCAGCTACTCGCCGACAAGTCCGAGTTACTCGCCGACGAGTCCCAGTTACTCACCGACAAGCCCTAGCTATTCTCCGACTAGTCCTTCTTATTCTCCAACGAGTCCTAGTTACTCTCCAAGTTCGCCAAATTACACTCCTGCTTCTCCTTCTTACTCCCCTACAAGTCCTTCTTATTCTCCGAGCTCTCCGCATTACTCACCAGCGAGTCCCAGTTACTCGCCAAGCAGTCCAAAATACTCCCCAACGAGTCCGAGCTATTCGCCAACTTCTCCTTCATTCGCTGGAACTTCACCGCGATATACACCAGCTAGTCCTACGTATTCGCCTACAAGTCCATCATACTCTCCAACAAGTCCTTCTTATTCTCCAAGCTCACCACAACATACAGCTGGAGGCAGCACAAGGTACTCGCCAAGCAGTCCAAATTATTCACCTACAAGTCCTACATACTCGCCTTCGAGTCCACAGTACTCGCCTTCTAGCACCAAGTACTCACCCACAAGTCCAACCTACACTCCTACAAGTCCTGGTTACTCTCCTACAAGTCCTACGTATTCTCCTCCTGTGCCTGGTTACTCTCCTACAAGTCCTACATATTCTCCAGCCTCACCTGCTTACGAGACAGACGACACTTAGACACTTCTCTACTTACATCAATTTTAAGCACTCACCTCTATTGCTAAAGTGTTGTAAGATATTTTTACGTTCAACTGAATCGGTTTTTCTAAGAATTAGTTTTAAGCCTATGTAAGTTATTATTCTATTCATTGAGAAAGAACTTCGTTTCATAAATAAACAGATTTGAAAATGTAACTGAAGCTTTTGGGAGAAAATTTACTGAAACTAATTAAGTTATTTATTATAATTTAGGGACAGTATGCAATGAAAAGCCTAGAGTTTTTAAATTTGCAACGAAGCGAATTATGTCATTTATCTATTGTGCCTCGGTTGAAAAAGTTATTTAAAGTATAAGTTTTTATAGGCAGACAATAATTTTGTGAAAGAAAAACATATTTTCATATAATAAAAAAGCGAAGCTTAACTTAGAATTTATTCATTTTATCGAAAAAGGGTTTTGGTTCTATTGTCTTGATTTGAATATGATGCTCTGGAAAACTAATATTTTTTATATTTTGGCGGTTCTATTGAACCGCCTTCGATTTTATTGAAAATTATTGGAAGTAAATGGACTTGATTTACTGAGTTTTCTAGAATATGTTTCAAAAATTTTCTCTACTTGGAAGTTTATTGATTTCTTCTCCTTTAACATCCGTTTATGTTTTCATATTTAGTTTGATTTTTAAGAACTTTAATGTTTATATATATATATATATATTTGTACAAACATGAAGTGTAGTATTTTTTTCACGAAGAAATGAGAAACCTTGTGGGTCTTCGTTTTCTCCCAGACTATATCCGACTCTGTTCAATAGTCTCAAGTTACAAGCACGAATCGGGGAGAACCGGTCTGTGTTGATACTTTCTGGACATCTAGTAAAACTAAAAGTAAAAGACTGATGTCTTTGAAAGATCATGAATCGAGAAAGAATACCCCTGATATTCAAGGAAGTCAAATCGGGACTTTCAGTTGTGTTTGCAACATTCTGTATTATTGACATCTTCGGCGTTTTCCCAATTATTGCTCTTCCAAGGGCGATCGTGCAGTGTGGTGAGTTTGATGAAATTATTATAGCAACCAATGATTCATGAGAGCTATCCTTTTTTTATTGTGATTCGAGTCGAATCACTTGATATTTACTTGGGATATTATATATCATTTCAATTAACTTTAATTGGAACATTATTTACTTTATTTATTAGAACAATAAAGAAACTTAAATTTGAATTTCCAGGCTCAGATTTTTTATATTTATTCGGCTTTGCTCGCTGATTTTTTAGACTCTCCTTCCTTCTATGTTAAATTAATTTTTAATTTGTTTATAGGTTTGTACGGTATACCCTTAGTATTCGTGGTTTTTGGACTTCAGATTTATACAGCTGCACTACTTGGGAAATCATGGATTATCGCAACCGCTCTAGATCCTCATATTTCACGAAAAAATCGGTAAGACTAGATTACTAGCAAAAAATTCTAATTCATTAAATTAAGCATTTAATAAAATTAATTTCAGATATCCTTTAGCAGCTGTGACAGAGCTAACTTTGGGCCCATGGGCCCGTACATTTGTTACATTACTATTAGACCTTGCAGTATTTGGTTGCGGGATACCTAATCTTTTAGTAGGTAGGCAAATAAGTATGTTTTTCAAAATATTGTAATTAATAAGTTTTTCTCGAAGGGCTTATTACATGAATTCTGAATGTATGCTAGATTTCAAGGGATCTCAAAAAATGTTTAAGTTTCCAAAGATTTGGAATGTCATAAAATTTTGAAATCAGACTTCTATAGCAAATATGTAACAATATTGTCTATTGAATTCACAGCATCTCAAAATCTCCAGTTATTTGGCTTGAAGGTTTCGAATAATGAGTTCGATTTGTCATTCTGTTACTGGTTGTTGGTCGTTGGAATCCTTTTGTGTCCTCTTATGTGGCTCGGAAGTCCTCGAGATATGAAGTTCGAAACTTTTAATTTTTACTCCGTTTTAGAGAATTAAATTAAAATTTTTAAATAATCAATTTCTTGGCTTGAATAGGTGGGTCGCAATCCTTTCCACTTTGGCTGTTGGTTTGACTGCCGGATTAGTTTGGTGGTGTATCATAAAGGATGATCGTGCAATGAATGTTCTTCCAGTTCCTACAGCACCAACCTGGGACAAGTTAATTTCAGGGTGATCCGTTTAAGTACATTTATAAATGTTGTCATAGAAAATATCTAGGAGATAAAAATTACATTTTTTTTGCTACTACAGTTATGGAATGTTGGCTTTTCAATTCGATGTGCATCCAACCTTGATGACTGTTCAAGTGGATATGAGGCAACCGCAACATATTAACAAGGCTGTTGTAATTTCCTTTCTCGGTAATCAAACGACATTATGATCTTAGTACACAATAATCAATTTCAGTTTAATAGTAATAATTTTTTGTTACTTAATAGTCAGCGGAGCTTTATTTGGGGTCACTGCAAGTTTGGCAGTTTGGAAATATGGTGGTGGCACAACAGCCAATGTGCTTCAAATTGTTTCGCCTAGTTATGCAATCCGGGCAGCAATTTTAATAGCTGCTGTTCAGTTATGTCTCTCCAGTGCTTTAGGACACTCTGCGCTCTTCCAACATTTAGAGGATCAATGCAGGGTGCAAAGATGTGAGTAATTTTTTTCCGTTTTATTATTCTTTTTCTATCTATTAGTGTAATAGGTGAAACAACAGCAACAGGTTTTCATTCATCCAGAACTAATTGATTCCATCGTTTTAGCTTTCGGATGGAAACGCTGCGCTTTACGATCAGCCATAGTTTTTTTAGGCGTTGCAGTTGGAGAATCAGTACCTCGTTTTGACATAGTTATGGCCCTAATTGGGGGCACCTTGACCGGACCTTTAGTGTTCGTTCTTCCTCCATTGATGTACATTCGAGCAAGGGCCTTGAAACATAGAACCGATGGTCGACCTTCCACCCCAGAAGTATTTTCCAGTTCACAAAGAAATTCTGGCAACGAAGCTTCCTCTGACCCAAGAATCCATTCGCAGTCTTTTTACTATGGCTTTCCAGATGGAACCTCAGATCCAAATCGATATTCTTACATTTATTACGACGATGATGATCGTTCTAGTGAGCTGACGGATCTCGAAGAAGATACTTGTCGTGAAGATTTCTCCAAAAATGATATGCAGCTGATTCACCAGAAAACAGACGATCGGCCTGTGCTTTTGGAAGCTAGTAGAATTACTCAACGTCGGAGGAGAGTCATTTCGGTGGAAGCGCCTGAAGGTTTGAGGAGATTTTGCAACCTCCAGATGATAATGGATTGGTTCGGATATTCTGTAGTGATTTTAGGCATAGTAATTACGGTTTCGTCGACTTACATAAATATAAAAAACACTATTAGATTTGTGAGATTCACTCCGCCTTGTATCTTCAATGTTAGCGCAGCTTTTGCTGCATTGAACATTTCACAAACTTAAGGTAATTAATTGAAGTATAATCGTCAAGTTGCCTAAATTCAGCTGAATAATTTTCATTAATATTGTATTTCTAAATTTAAAGTTACAAATGAAGTATAATCTTGGAGTCTGAATTCGTAAGCTAAAAAATTTCGTTTAGTTTTCGCGCTATTATTACACAAACATATTTTACGTGCTATATTACCAATTATTTATGTGTGTATTTTGTAGGGAATGGTTATTTCATTCATTATTTAGTTTAGTTATTTTGAATCTTAAGAATTTAAAGTCTCTCACTCTTCTATTTAAAAATAATATCTACTATATATATATATATTATAGTAAGTACAAACTAGGATCAAGAGAAAATAATATAAAAAAGGGAAATATAAAAAATTAAACGGTAAACTGAAATTTTCTTTTTTTATCGCTTTCTCCTGTATGTATTAAAACAATAGAATGGAACAGAAGACACCATTTTTGTTTATGTTAATGAAATTTAAAAGGTTAATAACTATGTTTTTATATAAAACTTATGGGGAATCAATTCGGAAGGAAATTAAAACATTACCAATCGTGTTCTTGTAATTTAAAACCAACTAAAGACTCATTTTCAACGAATGAGCAAAAATTAGACGAAATCAAAGTGGAGGAAAATCGAGTAGGGTAAAGTCAAAGTTATAAGTATAGAAATTGATAATTTTTAATTTGATTAGATCAATGTTTCAACATTTCCTATTTGAGTATCTTTTTATATTTTATACAGCATAAGTGAAGAAGTAGACTTATCGATTGATGGAGAAATTAATGAGGAGGTAGCTGCTCATAGATTAAAAGAGCTCCTCGCTTCAGAGATAGAGAGTTTTAAACCAAGTTTGAATGGAGAAGAAAATGTTAACAATAAACAGTTTTTTCACCAAATAGATCATCGTTCAAATCAAAAGTTGAATCATAAAAAAAATTGGAGATCACAACATTTATTTAGTAACTTGAATTTTTGTTAAAATTAATACTTTTTTCAAGCTTAAGATTTTTCAAAGTTAATTAAATATAGTAATAATATTTGTATTATATAGGACTGAAAACTTGCATAAGTGGTAAATACTTAAGAAAATGTCCAAAAGGGACAATTAATTGTAATTGTGCATGTGAAACTCAGAGACCCGACACAAAAGCTGCAAACTATAAAAGAAGGATTTTGGCTAAATTTTAATTTAATAAAATAAATAAAAAGAAATAATAAATTGTGAACTGTATTTTTAAAAATATATTCTTTACTGTTTTGTTTAAAGTAAAATACAATATGCAGGTTTTAATTTAATTAAAATCTTCTGTTTAATTTATTATAGAAAAGTTAAAATAACGTACGTCTGCTAAAAAATCGTTTTTGTTTTAAAATTCTTGGACGAAAAAAAATCTTTCGTGATCGATGTGGTAAAAATAACAATCTGTACTTTTTCGGTTCACAAGTTGGTCCAATTAATTCATAAAAAAAGGGACTTTCGCAAGAGCAGGTGCAGCTTCTGTCATGTTGAACTTCTAAATCAAGAAGGTCCAGATGTTTTTTTACATCTTTTTCTGAAGGTTCTTCTGCTTCTAGCCATTCTTTGCTTGAGTCTGTAAAATTTTTAGAATAATTTTCAGAGCATCTGTACCTTCTTTTAGTATTGATTGTTTTTATTTGAGTTTCGAGTAAAATCTCTCCGAAGTTTTTTAAATTTTGAGGCTTCTCATCAGGATTTTTTATCTGCAAGTTAATTCAAATTAAAAACATTCCTTCATCTAAATTTCTATTGAAAATGCCTGAATTAAATTGAGGATTTTTAGTGAAATAAATAAAATATATATTTTCCTTACTTTCGTATTAGAAAAACACTGAAATATTCGGGAATATTTTTTTAATGTATTAGATTTCCAACACTGAAAGATATTTCTTTTTGAAGCTTTACTATTAAAGAAACATTTCCTTGATTCTTTTGCAATTTAAGTATAAAAAAAGAGATAGTAAAATAATAGGTATTTTAAAAGAAACGTAAAATGAATTTGATATTATAAATTTTAAATAAAAAATGGCGAGACTTACCCTGAACTTAATACATGGAAGAAAAAAAAATTTGTAATCACCTTTAAATTTGTTGTCATGTTAATAATGTTGACAAACAGAAAAAACTTTATTCTGTATTGTAATTTATCAGATTTAGTATTTGATTCCCTGTATTCTTAAACTTTACAATTAAGTACCTATAATTTAATTTGCTAAACAATAATTTTTTAAAATAAATTTTTAAACACAAACATGATAATAACTATATCATTAATATATATAAAACTTTAAATTTTAAACGTCAAAGCATATACTTATTGGTTATGTAATCAAATTGAAAAGCCCGCCTCTATTTGGCGCATGCGTGTCTATATCCAATCATAAATGTGATTCATCGGAAATGTAGTTTGTGATTGGCAGAACAAAATAGTACACTTTTGTTTTGTTTTCTACGATTTTCCCGCTCAATCTTATTGCTTTGAGTCGAACAGCGAGCAGGAGCGAGCTTCTTCGCCTTTGACTTCTGGCTTCTGGTCTTCTGTTCTGGAGTGTGAAATATATTCGGTACTGCCCTGAAAAATTAACACATCATCCTTATACGTTTTATTATAGGATCAGGACGATTTTATTTTGGTCAAGAGTTGTTTAATTAAAAAGGAATCTGAAAAATCGAAGCGCCATGGATGATTTTGAAACGGATCAGCGGATTAAGATTATTGAGCGAGAGTATATGGATTTTTTGGACGATGCGGCAAGTGTTTTTAATATTTAATTCAGAATTTTGTACAAAAATTCCGAGATTGCCAGCTAATTTCCTCATGGGGACAAAACTAGCATGAGGAGATTAGCAGCCTATTCTCAGGAGTGGCAAAGTATCAACCGAGAACCGCCAGTTAACCTCCTCATTGCAGGTGTTTCTCCATCAAGAGATTAGCAATATCTGAATTAAGTTTCGACTTTCTCAGTCATCTGGAGGCCTTTTTAGTGCCCCGACGGCTTCTGGATATTTGTTTTTAAACTAATGAAAGCAAGCGAGGCACGATGGTATTATAGAAACCCGTTATTTTCTTCCATGTGTCCGGCTTGTTCTAATCGTTCATTCTTTTACATTTACAGCTCTTAATGAACAAGAAAGACAGACAAATAATGATTCGCTGCCCCTGGATGCGGAGCTCTCAGATTGAGGATGAAATTTACCTCCTCCGCTTTACCATTTATGAAAAAAAAAACAATTTGTCAAATACAATTTGAAAAATGTTGTAAACACCATTTAAGAACAAATTAAAATAGCAATATAAATGCAATTTATTTCCGAATTATATTTGAGAAATTGGTTTTTTTCCTCAAAATGATAAAGTGGACGTGTTAAATTTCATTCACGATCTTAGAGCTCTGTCTGAATCTTTAAAACCTTTGAATATAAGTTATAAAACTTTGAAATTTAAACAATTGAAAACTACAGGAATAATACTACATAATTCCGATGTTAAATCTTAGATAAAAAATGTTCTAAATGAATATAATATAATATAGATATATAACGTTATTTATTTTAGGAGGATCAAGCAATTTATACGACTTTGGTGAAGAATATGATTGATGAAGAGAAACGCAGGTTGTATGTCAACATTAATGATCTCCGAAAGAAGAATCCAAAACGAGCTGCCAGGTAAATTAAACAATGGTATTAAATACATTATTCATGAATGTATGATTAGTATCACCAATCTTGACGATCTTTTAGCTTGCTTGAAAATTCTTTTGAAGAACAAATGGCATTTGAACATGCACTGAAGCAGTTTGTAGCTACCATCAACACAGACTACGCGAAAGGAAATTCAGCATTTTTTATCGGTTTTGAAGGAAGTTTTGGAAACAAGCACGTTACACCACGAAGTTTAACCTCTAGTTTTCTAGGAAATCTTGTATGCTTAGAGGGCATTGTTACAAAATGTAAGACTGCAATATGTTAACATAAAGCACGATATAGTAGTATTCAGTAGTATTCGTATTGAATAGTCGTACTTCTATTTCAAAAAAGAGGGGAAGTACAGAACGAAAATGTATCTATTTTTAATATTTGTTGAAGTTAGAATTTGGACCCATCTCCTTTAATATCTAACAATAATTTTCATTTGTTAGGTTCTTTAGTCAGACCGAAGGTCGTAAGAAGTGTTCATTACTGCAGTGCCACGAAAGCAATAACTGAAAGAGCTTACACCGATTTAACATCTTATGATGCTTTTCCTGCAACTGCAGTTTATCCCACCACGGTAATTAATGTTAATAAAAATGAGATAAAATCGTTTTCAAAATAAATTCTATCTTAAAAAGTTGTTTTAATATTAAGAATGGATCTTGTTATTTTCTATTTATCATTTTTTTATAATTTGATATATAGGATGAAGACGGAAACCCCTTGGAAACACTATATGGTTTTTCGACTTACAAAAACCATCAAACTATATGTATTCAAGAAATGCCTGAAAGAGCACCAGCTGGTCAATTGCCACGTAGTGTTGATATCGTTTGCGATAATGATCTGGTGGATTTTTGCAAACCCGGCGACAGAGTTCAAATCGTTGGCAGTTATAGATGCCTGCCAGGAAAACAAGGAGGTTATACAACTGGTACTTTCAGGTATCTATATATTTTTAATCCTATGTCAAAATAAAAAAAAAGGATAATAAACGGTGGTAGAAAATATCAACTTAAAATTACTTTTCTTCTAACAGAACAATCTTAATCGCAAATAACATCAGTCAATTGAGTAAAGACACAACCCTCACGATTTCTCACAGTGATATCACAATGTGCAAAACTATGGCCACAAAAACTGCACGAAAGAATATTTTCGAACTTCTAAGTAGATCGTTGGCTCCTTCTATATACGGTCACGAATATATCAAGAAAGCAATTCTGTGTTTGATGCTGGGCGGTAATGAAAAAATCTTGCCTAATGGAACTAGACTCAGGGGGTGAGAATTTTAATCTAATTTCCATATTAAAATCAGATCAACTTTTGAATATTCTTGGGGATGTTTCAGAGATATAAACGTCCTTCTGATTGGTGATCCTTCAGTTGCCAAGTCTCAGCTTCTCCGCTACGTCTTATGCACAGCGCCAAGAGCAATTCCAACAACTGGTAGAGGATCTTCAGGAGTAGGTCTGACGGCAGCTGTGACTTCGGATCAAGAAACTGGAGAAAGAAGACTTGAGGCTGGTGCTATGGTTTTGGCCGATCGAGGAGTCATTTGCATTGACGAGTTTGATAAGATGTCTGATATTGATAGAACAGCCATCCACGAGGTGATGGAACAGGGAAAAGTAACGATAGCTAAAGCGGGAATTCACGCAAGCTTAAATGCTCGTTGCTCTGTTCTGGCAGCTGCTAATCCTGTTTATGGAAGAGTAAATAATAATTTCCCAAATTATTGTGGTTCCCCTATTTTCAATGACACATAACATAAGATGTTTTTTTTTTTTTTGGTGTTTATAGTACAATCAATATAAAACACCCATGGAAAATATCGGACTACAGGACTCTTTACTCTCTCGTTTTGATTTGCTTTTTGTAATGCTGGATATTGTGGATCATGATCAGGATAATATTATTAGTGACCATGTTGTGAGAATGCACCGGTATAGAAATCCCTCTGAGCAGGATGGTGAAGCATTGCCTTTCACAAGCAGCTTAGACGTTTTGAGTACAAATAACCCAGATGCGCCTGAGATTGAAGAGAAGGAGAAGTCGATCTACGAGAAATATGATCCACTGCTGCATGGGAAATTACGTGCTAAGACGTAAGTTTGCCGAAGGGGTATACACAAAATTTATTTATGTTTTCTATTGTTTTTATTTTTTTTTTTTCAGAGACAAAATTCTAACCATTAACTTTATGCGAAAATACATTCACATTGCACGCTGTATGAATCCAAAGCTGACTGAACAGGCATGCACCGTTATCGCCAATGAATACTCGAAACTTCGTTCTGAAGATATGATGGAATCTGATATAGCTAGAGTGAGTAAAATGATTTTCTTGATTTCCAGCATCTGTCCAAAAAATGAGGTTCTCTTCTAATTTTTATATTTTCAGACTCAACCAATAACTGCCCGAACGTTAGAAACTCTAATCCGTTTGTCGACAGCCCATGCGAAAGCCCGTCTTTCAAAATATGTACAAGATGAAGATGCAAATGCAGCGATCGAATTAGTTCAATACGCATACTTCAAACGCATTTTGGAAAAGGAGAAGAAGAAACGCAGGAGACATAACACAGACTCTGCAAATTCCGAAAGTGAAGGGCAAGATGAGAATGAGGAAGATGATGGACCATCCACTAGGAAGAAGAAGAGGACTGGGAGGACACGTCTTGCCCCAGGTGACCCGGGTTATGATCCATACCAGCTCGAAAGTGACGAAGAGGACTCTCATGTTGATGTCGCTATTGAGAGAGCAACGCGCTCGCGACCTGTTCGAACCGTGAATAGTGCGGCTGCTGAAGAACCTATGGTGGTTGAAGAAGAACCAGCCTTAATTACTGAAGAAAGGTTCGTTTCATTTCAAATCTATCGACTAAGTAAAAATTAATTTTCACAAATAAAACTCGTTTTTGCTTTACAGGCTCAAGATCTTCCGAACCTTGGTAAATAAACTCTTTACTGAGAAAAATGCTCAATGCCTGTCATTAGAAACTATTCAGAATTACTGCAATAAACAACAACGAATAGAATTCACTGAAGGAGAAATTAAAGCTGCTATCCAGAAAATGACGGACGATAATCAAATAATGGAATCGGACGGACAAGTTTTTCTTATTTAAACCAAATGTGGGTAAGTTGTATTACTCAACTCAGTTTCTGCAAAATTAAAATTGTCTTTTTTAAATGCTCAATATTTTATATACGTGGCATTCATCATTTTATTGCATACATATTCCTCGAAAGACTTCGAAAGGGAATTGAAAAAATCAAATGTCATTTAGAAAGTAGGTCTTAAGTTATTTTTTTATTGGAAAATACTGAGTTTGAGCTTATTTCGTTGCATATTTTAGTTTGTAATTTGATATTGATAGATTTTTAAAATATTAGGTTCTACTTTTAAGAGTTTGCAAACGCGATCAATAATTTTTTATCATATATTGTATCCGTAGCTTGTAAATACTCGAAACCTTTACATTTTACAATTTTCATATATGAAAAATGATCTAATACTTGTGAATTTCGCCAAAAAGACGAAATTTAATTTATGAAATAAAATTTTTTTAATCTTTTCTAAAAAAGATAAACGGAAAAATTCTCCTTCCTTTTTCCATGTCTAGCCACGGCCTTTACATTTCCCGTCCATTAATCGTAGTCAAGTCGTGAAAAACATTAGTCTTTTTTTTGCATTTGCCTCAAAATGGTTCGCAGAATCATTTTTTCCCGCCCATTGAATGTAGACAATAATATCGAGTCTAATAACATTTATTAGCTCTATTCATCTTAATGTAACACATAAACTAGGCAACAATCATAACATTTATCACGATATCGTAAACGTTCAATCTACGTCTCTTCTTTCCGTGTAAATATATATATATAT
>JAUESI010000003.1:2572385-2664430 GCA_032275145.1 Synergus laeviventris
AACAATCATAACATTTATCACGATATCGTAAACGTTCAATCTACGTCTCTTCTTTCCGTGTAAATATATATATATATGTATATAAAATCAACCCATAGTGTATAATATAAAATACTCGCGCTATAATATATCTCCATTGGCTAACATTTAGGCAATCACCAAAATACTTGTCTCACTTTTACCAAACACTTTCTCTTCTTCTCTTTTGCGTAACGCTTTCTTCAAACAATTATTTTAACTATAATACAATAAATACATCGTATTTAAGTTTTACGAAGCTGTACAAATAAATCACGGACGGCGACTTTCGTGAAAAATAGATCGTTCGTATATTGTTGGAAAGTCAACAAAATTCACGTTTATAACTTTATAACTAGCTGGGAAAATATCTAAGGCGACGTTACCACCAGTTACCACTTCTCATATACACTAAGTATTTTTTTCATTTTTGGCACTCGACGTCTCTACGAACGAACGAACCGAATTTTCATGAAATCATTCAAATTATTGTAAATTATTTTTGTTAAAAGTTCTTATTTTTAATAAATTCAAAAATTTCGTTGCTAATTGTAGTTAAAAAAAAGTATTTTTCTCAAATTATTAAAAAAAAATTCGAAACAACATGATTTCATATAAATTTGATCAAATAAACTGCAACGTTAAATTTTCCTGATAGGACTGTACAAATTAAAATCGATAGAGCTCGATTCGTGATTTAAATACTTCGCTAGGGTTCTTTAAATTCTAAATCCTCGTCTCAAGGCTCGTTGACTCGAATCCTATTCATATTGTACTAACGGTTCCCTTCTTCATTTTCAGTATCGATTCCCTAAATTAATTCATTTATAATATCTCATATTTATATTTGGTTCTTGTAAAAAAATCCACGTACCTACCTCTATGTAGTTTGCTATATCTTACAAGTTTAACATTAACTTTGCTAACTCTCATTCTCTCTAATTTGATACACACGTCATTCAAAATAATCCTCATAAGTACAAACTTAACAGCCAACTATATAGCACCTGAGTTTTCTGTTTAAAAAGAAGCACTCTTTCATCAGAAAAATCCGGGTCTAAAAATCGTTTCTTGATGTCTCTCACACTCTACTGGTCTAATATTCGTTACTTTAGTTTTCAAGTAGTTAATAAATGGTCAAATTAATTTCAAATTATGCCAGCTAGACACGATCAAATCACGTCTGTGACTTGCACATGTCCAGCCTGCATGATTTAAAATAAATTCAGTTAAATATTACCCACTATTTTGTAAATATTTCGGGGTTGTAAATTACGTTTCGTTCTTAGGCGCTAGTTTTTCGAGGCTTCGAAGAATTATGAGGGAATAAAAATTTGGAATATCCAGTTCAAAAAGTTGGTACTTGGTAGATTTCATTGTGCTATCCCATCTTCTGAAGAAATAGATTTCACCTCTTTTTGTCGTAGATTTTAAGGATTTCAAGATTTGGGTTCATAAGTCATCGTCACTGGTGTCACTACTGTAAGACAGTTGCTCTCGCCACCAATCGCGAACTTCCGTTACGATGTTCGTCACTTTAGGAGGAGACGCTTTCGCGTTGAATATTTCTTTAGGCTGTCGACTCTGCTCGGTTCCTTCTGTCAGGTGTGGCAAATTGTTTTTCACCATAGCTACAAGAAAAAAATTATTTTAAAATTGTTTTCAATTGATAAGCTTAATTAAGAATTCTGATTAGATTTTGAACTCACGTGGGGGTCTATTGTTTCTCTTTTTAGAGGCTGCAATCTTTTCTTTTTCAGTTCTTACAGAAGCCGGATCAGATAAAGTAGGGGCAAGATATTTTCTTCCTGAACCACTGCCAATGCTGTCCGATCTCGGAAGAACAACTGGTTTCTTACCTCTATGTCTTAAACCTTCCGCGTCCTGCAGATTAAAAGCAATCAGTATCAAAGTTAATTTGCCTAGAGACTTTTTAACTCAGAAAATGGAATCAGGATTGGAATTATAATTACTTTCGGCTCTGGTTCTTCCTCTCGATGATCGACAGCCACCTCCTTAGCTTTTTCTTCAATATGATCTTGTTGCTGAGCTGCAGCGTCATTGGTCGCCCTCAAGCCAGCGATGAGGCTATTTTGCTGTTTCTAAAGAACGTAACATTAAAACATCGAAATCCCCTAAAACCCCTTGAAATCTTTGAAAACCTATAAAATTCTTTAAATTTTGAGAAATAGCTTGAGATTTTTAAAAATCTTTAAATCTTTTGATTTCTTCTTCAATCCCTTGAAATTTTTTAAATCTCTTTAAAATTGCTTGGCATTATTTCAAATGACCTAAAATATTTTAAATCCTTTGAAACTCACTCCAACTGCTCGAATCTTCTTCAGGCATCCCTCAAGCCAAGTTCTGATCGTTTGCTTTGCGACTTCTTCTTCGATAATGTACTCGAACTCTTCCCGAGCTAGTAACTCTTCAAGTTGAAGTGCTTTTCTGATATCCACTGATCGGTAAGACAACATGCTGTTGAAAATATAGTTCTTTGTTTAACAATTATTGCTGAGAAATGAACAACTTTAATAAAAACTAAATCGACTTACTTGATAACATCGTGAAATGTTACGTCCTCGCCATTGTGAAGTCGTTCAAGTTCGTAACACATGTATTTAAAAAGTAATCTGTCTTTTTGAGGATCGGTCTCTAGTCTACCTTTCAGTAGTCGTAGAATAAATTTTACCTAAAAAACAGCGTTGTTTTTTTTACAAATTCGAAGGCTTTCAAAATTTGAATCGATCCTATCAACAACGTACCCGCCTGACTGGTATGACTCCTCTTTGGTGAATATCAACTACGTTCCATGTATTCTGAAAATTCCGAATATCTGCATACGACAATAACGCGTCTTCTTCATTTGAGTAGAACAACGAAAAGTTCTCCATGATAATAGCTGGGAAATTTGAAATTATCTTTATATTTTTCCTGGATTATAGCTGATTATAGTAACAATAAAATGATTGATTCAACACTTACCCACTAGTAAATTTAAAACGATATAAGTAATGATGACATAGAAAGTACAGAAATAAATTAAGGAGGCGTGAAAGTTCCCACAGTCTGTTTCCCAATAATTCGGGGCAGGTGTGCAATAAGGTGGCTGCACCATACAATCGTGCATGATTTTATTCCAATCTTCGCCTGTGACAATTCGAAAGAGCATTGCTACTCCCGTTACAGGCGATTCAAAATTGGCTCGTCTGAAAATGAAATAAATAAAATAATAAATTAATCTGAAGTGAAGATTGATAAATTATACAATATACATATTTGAAAACCAGGTTTTCACCTTCCTATTCCTTCACCATATTTAACAGTTCCAAATATAATTGTTCCAGCCAGGGCATAAAAGAATACCAATAAAAACATGCCAAAGATAATAAAGAAACTTTTGCAGACAGAGACTCCAACTGTGAGCATAAGCATTTTCAGGGTTGTATGTTTTCCAGTGATGGTGAAAAATCGCAGGATTACAACCATGAAGCCAATCACATAAGACAAATCGTTCTGAAAAATAACGATCAATTTTAAATAGAAGCTTGACATTTTTGATACCTTGTGAAATCTCTTGAAAATCATTAAATTATTTGGAATTCTTTTCAAATCCTTTTCAATTCTTTAAAATTACTTAAAATGCCTTGTAACTATTGTTCTCATAAGCTTTATCTTTACTTTTAATTAAAAAATATAATAACATCTAACGCACTTTCATTGTTCCATGAATAACAATCCAGATGACACCGACTACAGTCACCAATAAATCATATCTGTTTCGCCTTGATTGCCAGTATCCACGTGGTGTGAAGGCAATATTTTTCATTATAACTTCTACCAGGAAGACAAGAGTCAAAAGTGTAGAGACTGTAGCTAAAGCTTCAGTGTGTTCTTGCTCGATTCTCCACTTTAAAGGCAGAATAATTATTAATTATCGTAGTTTTCTTTACAGAAATAAAATAACAGGATAGATACTTTCATTTTAAATCTACAAAGTATTAAATATCGAAAAAATACCGAAACACAGAGAAGGGAACTGTTGATTAAAACCATAACAGCGATGAATCTTTTGAAGTAGATATTCTGAGTAATGTCGTATATGAATGCTCTAAACTTTTTACCGTCTGGCCTCGGAGGTAAATGAAGAGGTTGAGCAATTTTCAATCTCTTTTTCAAATCGCACCTTAAAAAATGATAGTCAGTTAGCTATGAATCTTTAATATAAAAAGAGAAGAATTTGTAGAGGTTTTGCTTTACCATCGCCTCTGATCCACAGTTAGCAAAGCAGTGCCTTTGTTCTCTGAATAATTGGCAATAACGACACCCACGAAGAGTGTAAGACCAATCATACAACCAAGGAAAATATAGATGTGAATGTAAATTGCATGAACCTTTAAAAAAAGATAAGAGTATCAGAACTTAGTCTAAAAAAAGAAAGATCAACATTTTTCGAAAGAACTCACAGGACCGAGTGCTTTTATTAAAACATCTCGAACGTCCAGCCAACCCTTGAATGACAAAACTTCGAATAAAGCCAGCATCGCATCTCCAATATTGTCAAAATTGAATCGTCTTGGATTTGCCCTGTAAAAAATATTTAAATGTTTGAAATTGATGAATTGCCTGATGAATTATTTGATACCAAATTAATTATTTGCAGAAGTGTTTTACCATACTCGTGGCACCAAAATAGATGGATAACTTTCGTTTTGCCCAGGCTGAAGCTTCATCTTAGTTACGAATACTCTTCTCATGAAAACTCCGACACATTCTTCTCTCTTTAGAATTGTGGGGTCGTTGCAGCGAGCCAGTCGACCTCCATAAAGCTGCACACCATAGTTCGCAAAAATAAACATCAATAGTATCAACAAAGTCGATACCAGTAATATTTCTTTAAACCCTCTGCACAGTTCGTAAACCACTTTCTTCATGTGAGGCACCAAAGTGAAAATCCTCAAGGGTCTCACGCACCGCAAAATCATCAAAAGCTGAGCACCAGAGTTTGGTGCCACACTCTTTGGCATCCAGCAAAGAAAAACGAGACTCACCTAATGATTAAAAATTATTTAAAGCTTGGAAAAAGAAAAGGTCTAAAAAAACGGAATAAACCATACCACATAGATGAACACGTCTAAAACAGAGGCAACGTCCTTGATATACGCCTTTGGAGTGAAGAATAAACCATCTGCCAAAATTTTCAGAGCCAATTCAAGACTCATGAAAATGACAAAACCATATTCTGCGACTTGCAAAGCCGGAATTTCCATTACTCGATACTTTGGTGTTTCGAACATCATTGATATACAGGAAAGAGTTGTAGAGCAAATCATCACCCAATCCAAATACGTGACTAGTCCAAGAAAATTGCTAAGAAAATAGAATACAAAAAGATAAATTTATGGGACATTTTAAGGAAATTCAGGTGTCTAGCACATTGAGGCTTTCCATCATTTTCATTTCAGCTTTTACAAAAATTAAGCAATAGTCAAATTCCGAGGTTTTCAAGGTCGCTAGACACCCTGAAATTATTATAAAAATAGCTAGGAAAAGCAGCATTGCTTACTGTAAACTTTTGTATTGTACTTTTCTCTCTTTGCCAGTTAGGGGATCTTTCAATCTTGCATCATATCGAGCATAGACCAAAAGCTGACAAATTTTTCGAAATTTACTTTCCCGTGGCACTGCGAAAAGTGGAGTGTCGAAAAGAGGGTGGTTTTCTCTCAGATCGTCTTCTCTCTGATTTCTGAAACATTTAGTACATGTTTAGTTCCATTTTGTATTTCGAAGGGAAAATATATAAATTCTCAAATGCAATTTAAGAACCAACCTGCGCATTTCCGCTTGCTGTCTTTTCGCTTGCAAAAGTTTTATATCCAAATCGTGTGGTCTGCTTCGCGATGAACTGACTCTGTTTATAGCTCCAATGTCACCATTTTCCATAAGATGCTCGTAGGTTTGTTTCAATTTTATCGAACCACTTCTAACACTTCTACGTATTGATCTGAAATGAAAATAAATTAAATCATTAACTCGGTTTTAATAAAAAAATTATCTTTTTTAATGACAATAGGTACTGTGATGACTAAAATGATAATAAATAAATATTTTACTTTTTTTGGTCAATCCGCAATTGTTTAGTGCTGCTGATTGTTCCTTGAGGCTTCAATAATCCTTTTCCTGGCACTGGTATCATTGCCGAATCACCTAGCATTAATCTCTGGTTGTTTGAATCGCTAAAAATTAAAAGTATTTTTCAACTCAAAGTATTAAGAAAATTCTTACTTCAGTCAATCAAATATATTATTACTTGATAATGTATGTTACAGCAGCTTTTTTCAACGGAGTCACAACGTTTCTCACTTTCGGTGGATCATTTAAAATCTTCACTGGTCTTTGCTTCCGATAGACCATTTTGGAATCAAAAGCTTCACTGACTTTTTTCGTACCTTCATTTTCATCATCTTCAACTTCGTAAACAAATTGCCTCATAAAACTTTCCCTCACCTTGGGAAGGTTAAAATCTGAAGGAACTTTGTGCAAGCATGTCATCTGTGGACTGTCCGGGAATTTCTCAAAAATTCTCAGCCGAAAGGGAAGTGTTTCTTTGATCTCGGCACTTTGCTCTCGAAACTTGAGTTGTTTCAATTTTTTTATGTCTTCATCAAGTTCCAAATTGTCCAATATTACAGCAACGAAAAGACTCAACACGATCTGGAAGAAGATTCTATTTATTCAGTTCCTCATTAGTTATATCGTTATTTAAATAATGTGAACATAAATATCTTACCAAAGTGACAAAGAGATGGTAAAGAATGAAATAAATAGCCACGAATGGTGCCATCGTTTCGTGAGTTCGTACCATCGTTTCATCCATAACTTCGACCCAAGCTTCCTGAGTCAAGATTTGAAACATGGACATAAAAGCTTCAGGGAAGGTTTCGAATTTTGTGTAGTTGCAGAGAAAACAGAAGAGCTGCATGGAGATGCTGGACGATATAACGAGCAGGCACATGGTGAATATAATCAAACTACCCAATTTTTTCCCAGGCCCGAAAATCTTGTACACAAAGTCCTCCAGCATAGGCGATGCCTTAATAAGTCTCACGACTCTCAGGACCTATGAAACACAACAAATTTCATCAAATAAATCATTTTTCCTCTCTCAATCTTAACGAAGCGAATTTACCTGAAAGTAAGTGAAACCAGAAAGGTAGAAAAAAGGTATAATGTGTATAGTAGTGCCGATAGCAAGAAGCAATTCAAACTTGTGTATTGAGTGCTTATAGTAACTTCGAAAGCCCAGGCACCAAATTTTGAAGAGAGTTTCCAGATCGAGAAGAATAGTGAAGGCGATCTCGACGTAGTAATAGTTGGCGTAATAAGTGTGCCTTGGCCTTTCGTCATGTTTGAAGTTCATCGTCGCTGTTGTTACGCCATTCGCGAGGATAATGCACATGACGAACATTCGAAATTGAGGTGAACGCAGGATTGCGTGGCAGAGAGGCGAAGCCATTCCACCGTGTTTATTTTCGTCGAGGGTTATCAATTTCCAGCCATTATCGTCGCCACATAAGATCTGCAAGTATGAGTTTATGAGATTTGCGTGACAGTATAAGTGAAGTACACTTTTGAAAAAGTAACATCATGCCTCAGAGACCAGTCCCTATATCCCCTGTTCTTCCCTATATTTCCTAACATATATTTTTTTTCTCATAGGGATTGTGAGGCTTGATTTTTAAAACGTAAAATAATACCTGAGACGCTGAACTGTTACTAATGTGTCCCCGCACACCCCACATTTGCTGAAATTGTACTCTAATTTCGTTAAACGTCTCAGTTATAACAGCGATGAAAACGTTTTTTACAAGCCAGGCCAGGAAGAATATCATCGTACTGAAATAAAGAACTGCTCTCCAAGCTGGCAAGCTGTCGATTGCTCGATACATGATAAAAACCCATCCTTCTTGCGAGGCAGCTTGGTAAACAGTGAAGATACTCGTCACTGAAAAGAGAAGAGAACATGAATTCATTTTTTCAAGTAACCAACTAACAATAAAAATAATCATGACACTTACTAAACTCGTCGAATCCATTGAAGCCCATAATATATTTGGACAATTCTAATTTCATGCATGTCATTCCATCAGGACACTGATATCCCGATTCCGGATCAGTGGAGCAAAAAGTGTCCGGAATAGCTAGGCTGTTAATTGTAATATGTTTAGGATGTGTGGTGTTCAAGACACAATGATTTGTCAGTTGGCCGAAAAATTGAACTCCCAAGAGCCCGTAAAGGGACATGAAGAATAAGAAGAAAAGTGTGACGTTGTAAATTTGCTGACTCGAACGCCTGAAAGGTGATTTATTAAGTAAATTGAAAGTTGTATCAAATATTATGAACAATGTGAATATGGACAATATGGACAATATAAATTATTCTTACTTAAATATTTGGTTTATTCTAGCCTTGGGCATAGAAAACTTCAGAAAGACTCGCAGGAAGCGAATCATGATCAAAGGTCTAGGAGCTCGTAATACGGAGGCGTAACTAAATTTCAGAACAAAGCCCAACATCTCGAACATTTGTAGTATTACTGACAACCAAAGAAACAGAACCATACTCGCATCAAACTGGCACCAGTGATCTTTCAAGTAGGATTTGTCTCTCTGTTGAGAGACGAATAAGCGAAAGAATTAGAAAAAATGATGTGAAATGATAAGCATCGTGTAGAAGATTAAATTTGAATCTTTACCTTGAGTATACCGCGTATGTGCATTTTGGCAATCATTTCTGCAGTGAAAAGGAAGGTAACAATGAGGTCACAGACGAAAGTAACATATTGAAGGGATGGTATTTTTTCAAAGGTCTTTGGAGTGTTTAGACAAACCGAAGCTAGGGAAACAAGGGCACAAAACCTCATTAATCTCCGGACCCACAGCTGAAATCAAAGATGAAATAAAGTGTTTGTCTATTTAAGGGGCCATCCATAAATTATGTAACAGTTTAGGTGGCAAGGATTCAACAAACTATGGAGAGTTTTAAAAGTTACTAAAGATTTTAAGACATTTAACGGGATTTAAAATTATTCCAAGGAGTTTTAAAATTACTTAATGAATCAGAGATGCAAATATTTGAAAAAATTAAATAACGTAGTGGGATAGGAAGGATTGTTCCAAAGATAAGGGTAAAAAACAGAGGAAGAAAAAAATTTTACATAATTTATGGATGGCTCCTAGTAGAAAATGATCAATTATATATTTTTCTACCTTGTTCACCCATTCGATGTCGGCACTCTCATTGAGGAACTCTTCCGGGCCATAATCGGCCAGGACGGGTTCCCCTTTGAGGCTTTGCTTCCGCCCCAACATCATAATAGGGATTATGTTCGCAATGGTGAGGCCTGAAAGTTTATCTGATTGAGCAAAAATAATTTGTTTATTTATTTTCATTTTGCCAGAGTGAAGTGATTTTAAGATGCAGTAAATTAATGTGAACAGTAATTAGAAGAAAGTTGAGACTGATAAGAAAATTAATAAATTAGTTTAATTGTTAATGTAGACAAAATATATCTTTTTCGACTTAGAGTAAATAATTCATATTAAGAAATAACAGACAAATAATATTCAAAAAAGAGAAAATAACTCCATCTCTCTGATGAAAAGGAATTTTACTACTGATCTTGCAACACGTCACCCTGTCTTGAAAAATATCAAGTTTAAGTAGCAATCAATACAGTAGCACAATCAAAAAATAAGAAATAACTCGATGGGTATAAAATGAAACCATAGTTCGCTTATTTCTTATTTTCTTCATGCTATACTATAAATTCATTGCAAATTTACATAATATAAAATGAGACTAAAATTGTTGACTAAAATATTTCAAGGAAAGGTTCTAATGCTTTCTAAAATGTATTTTCCTTTAAAACTTAATTATAAGTAAAAATATTATCTGTTCCTTGAAATATATTGCATCTTAGATCTATCATTCGATGATTCGACAACAACACCTTCGTTACACGTATTTTTTTAGACATCAAAGGGAGCAATGATATTTACCAACGAATTACTCTTCTACATCACATCAATATGTGCACAAACTCTCTCCAACAGATTTTCAAGTTAAACAGTTTAAATGAATTTTTGATGCTGGATATTATTGAATATAAAAATTAGTTAAACTGAGAATGTGCAATATTTCATTACGAGTATTTGAATAAAATAAATTGCAAATAATATAAGAAGTAATAGTTTCCTTCTAAATATTTTGATTATGTTTAACTTTCCTCCTCTGTTGGAGATAAACTTTATGTTTCAATGGACTTTACTGTAACAGTGATAGACAAGGGTAAAATGACAATTTTCTCAAAAACATTTAATGGTAACTCACACTCAACTATGAACAATGAACACAATATCCAAAGGATTTCTTTACACACTGAAGGAAACTAGATACTATATATACTCAATTGTAATAGATTTATTACTCCAGTGATAAGATTTGTAATACCGTTCACATTCAATATTCTAAACTACAGGCCTCACAGACTGGTCCCTATACCCCTTATTATACCCATATTCAGCTAAGTCTCTAATACCGCACCTATTTTCAGTTAAAAGTTTTCATTTTCTTTTTAATTGTTACAAAATCGACAAATTACAGGCTTCACAGCATTTCTCGTAGACAAATTCAATATTCAGTTGATAATATATTTTCGGGGTTCAAAAGAAAAATATTGCTTTAAAAATTCGCTTTATAGGGTGAAAATTAATTTTCTTTTTTAAAGTTCTTTGTTTTTCCTATATGCTCCTTATTTTTCCCCCGTAGAAACTATGAGGCCTGAAATTATAAAAAAGCTAAAGTATAAGTACACATACATTTTTGAACAAATTCGTGGTCAATTCTAACAATTCCAATTCTATTCTAATATGTGTTTCTTCGAATTCATAAATGTTAGCATTTAATTATCTTCAAACTTGAAAATATTGTGGACGTCAATTTCGAAAAGAACTGATAAAAAATGTTTTCTATATATTTTTCGGAAAGTAGTTAATGAAAGTGTCTTGAGAATGATTCTAAATTTCCGGCCCATGCTTTCTTTGAACAGTATAATCGTACAAGCATCGTGCAATTGCTTTTTTATAGAACTTGGAACCTTGAAGTTGAGATAATGACTTTAGAAAAAACGATGATCGCACACAGAGGAAAACTGCGTGACGCAATTAAAAAAAAATGAAGTAAAAATTTGACACGAAAAAGCAATAACCATAACAGAAAAGGCACACATCCACTTAATCATTATACTCACGTCGCCGCAATTTAAATTTCACCGTTATTATTGTCAAAACATATTAGCTGAAAAATTATTTTAAAATTTAAAACAAACGAGACTAATGTTCTTCATTATTTTTTATTAGTAGAGTTTCATCGAATGGGTTTTATATATCGAAGGGGAGGAAGCGTACTTTTCTTGGGTAAACTTCTTTCCCCGGGGGTTGTTTCGATTAAACGCGACCAGTTTGCCACGATCTTGATGTCGAATTCGAAAATCATGTTGCTCCTTGAAAAAACGGGTGTTGCCGCTTTAAAAAAAGTCGCTGACTAAAGTTAATATCTATTGGTTTTGTCTCTTACCGGGCGAAAAGTAATCTTCCGTTCTTCGATGATGCATTTTAATCGCATTGTAGCGGACCTTAAGTTTTCGGGTCAAGAGGCTGGAAAGCCAGTAGAAGAAGAACATGGGGCCAGCGAGAATTCATGTGGACCACTCACCGTTTCTGGTATTTGTCAGGCGTTAAAAGAATCTGCCCTCGGAGGCAAAATAACATATAAACTACATATCTCTCGCATAAAAACAACGACAATGATCAACGTGGTATAAACATCTTTAAAAACAACATGCTGGCGGCGTGTTGGCGAACATTTTTTATTAATAATGATGATGTGACTCCCAGCCAGCTGAGAGGGAATCGAACCGGGCATGAGCATCACAGAATCTTCTCATCCCCCTGATACGTCGGCCTCTCAGGATCAATATTTCTTCAAACTCGACCAACGCCGAAGCCTTTGGGGTAGTCCAACAGGTTCAAAAAACTGTTTCATTAAAAAAGAAATTGGACAGAAGTTTCAGACGTCTCTTAAGACGACATTTTTTCTATTTTTTAGTATATAATATCCAAAAAATAAATCCAAAAACTATTTCTATTATTATTTACTACTAACGGTATTTTAAAGTTCAAAAAATCTAAAACCTTCACAACCAATATATTTGCAAAAAAATATAAGTGTGACATTTTTGATCCGGTCTAATGCAGAAAAATGCTAACAAAAGATTTTTTTTTAATTTCCTAAGTTGGATTCTTTATTCAAGAATTTTTGTTCGTGGTAGGTTTTCAGTCTTAATTGGTTTTTTCAATTTTAATTAACTAAATGTTTTTTCAGGGACATTTTTGTTGCTTTTGTATAAATTTAAAAAAATTCGAAACAAATTAAATTCATCAGAATAGATGTCTGAAACTATCTGAAGAGTGTATGATTCAAATTATGTTTTCTTTAAAAAATTCTTTTATAGGCAGATTTGCTTCATTTTTATTACTTCAAAGCGTTATTAACATCTAGATTATACATATAAAGTCATAAAAATAAAAATTATAAAATATAGTTATCTGTTATGTATAATATATATATATATATATATATATATGGTATAACAAAATTAGTGGCTCTAAAACAATATTTTTGTCGACAGTAGTTGATATGAAGGCAGTATTTGAAGGTAGAAAAATACAAACATAATTTTTTAAACCATTGACAAAGATAAAAAAATTTTAAATTAATTTTCGTTGTTAAAAATTCAACTGTTTTCTTGAAAATATAAAAAATAAACCTATTTAATAAAAATATTTTAAAGTCTTAACTCATCATTTCACATTTGTTATCATTTTAGCAAATCTTGATTCTGAATTATGAAGAAGATCTGAGGGTTTGTTGAATTCAGCTACTTGTCCTTTTTCCATAACAAGTACACGATCACAGTTTAAAACTGTTTGCAAACGATGAGCTATTGTAATAACTGTACAGTTAGAAAATTCTTCTCGAATTGTTTGATCGACTATCGAACTTGTTTCAGGATCCACTGAGGCTGTTGCCTCATCCAGGATAAGAATCTACAATAATTTAAGTATAAAGAATTAATATTTTATTATAAATCAGATCATAAAACGATTTTTAAAAAAATTTTTAAAGATGTTTTTAGCCTACTTTGCTTCGGCAGAGTATGGCTCTTGCTAAGCACAAAAGTTGTCTTTCACCCATGCTTAAATTGCTTCCTCCAGCTTTAACAGGCTCAGTCAGTTGGCCGGGCATAGAAGCTACTTTATCTTTCAAACGAGACTTTTCTAGAGCAGTCCATATTTCCAAATCTGAATATTTTCGAAAAGGATCCATATGAGCCCTAAATAAAAAAAATTATTTAAATATTTATATTCCTGATTTTGAATCAAGATCCAACTGTAAAGCTTTTAACAATTTTAGGAAAAAAAATCTCTACCTAATTGTTCCACCGAATAACACAAGATCTTGTGGTACGATGAAAAGTTTACTTCTAAGAAGTTCCAGATCAATTTTTGCTATGTTGATACCGTCGACTGTAATTTTTCCACCAGAAAGTTCGCACAGTCTGAAAAGTGCAACCACGAGTGAACTTTTGCCTCCTCCAGTCCTTCCAACAATACCTTAGGAGGTAAATTAGAAACAATAATTAATTCACTAAAACGTGAAATACTATTCGTTACATTTACTAAAGTTATAACAAAAAAATTAGTTTTACCTATTTTCTCTCCATCGTTGACGGAAAATGTTATTTCATCCAAAACAAGAGGCAAGCTTTCGTCGTACCTCATTTTTACATCCTTGAATTCAATGGTACCTTGCGTAGGCCATTCCTCAGCAGGAGTGATCGTAACTTTTGTTTTATTTTCACTAATCATTGTCTATGAAAATTTAAGATACCCAATTAAGTTTCAAATTTCTTTTTACTTAATCTATGAAGAGAAATGCAAAAATGTTTTGAACCGTTCAGAATTGCAAGTAAATAAGATAATTTCTTTTCGAAATTTCGTCACATGTTTAATTGTATAATCATATTATTAAATATTACCAATATTTCTAAACAAATAATTAAAAATAAAAATATTTTGAATATTCTGAAGTTTTACTCACACTCAGAAAGTAACACATTCTCTCAATATTTACAAATCGAGTCTCCAGTTCGGAAATAAGTCTCAAGGTAAATTGAAAAAGTCCTGCAGTTTGTGCCACGAAAGCTAAGGCTAAACCAGCTAAAGCTGGTGACACGGAACCCTTAAGACATATCACAATGATCAAAACAATAAAAGTGCAAAATACTGATAAACCGTCGAATCTAATAGCCAACCATCTCGATGCCAAATTTCGAAAATATTCGTAAGAACAATTTTCGTCGAGTAATTCTTGAAATCTATGGAAAAAAAACTCTGACATAGGAGTCTCATAATATTGAAGAATTGATGTCTATATTAAATTAATTGATTATAAATAAATTAAAAAGTTTATTTATTTATTAAAAAATCTAAAAATGAAACTCACTTGATAATAAACTCCTGTTCTTTATTAAAAGCTCGAATAGTATGAAGACCTTGAGTAGTCGTTGTGATGTAACTAAAAACTGGCGAACGCGTAGCGTTTTCGAATCTTTTCAAATCTCTCACACCCACTCTATAAAAATATAATTTCTTAAGACATTCTTTATTGTAAATTTACATTTTGAATTCAATTTTTATCCAAATTTAACTTCATTTACCTAAAAATTTTGCTAACAAAGTAGAAAAGTCCAGTCAAAAATATCAAAGGAATAACAAACCAGGGAAATACAAAGCAAGTTATCAAAATGGCAAACATGCATGTAAGAATACTTTGCAGGAACATTTCCAAAGATATTCTCATGCCATTGTCCACTAGAAAAAAAAATTCGAATTGTAAAATTGGATTATTAATATTATAAAATACTTAAATGAAAGTACTAAAGAAAATGCATAGATTAAAATTCACCTGCATCCATGTCACTACTGAATAAATTCTGTATTCTTCCAACAGGGGTTGTTTCAAAAAATCTGATAGAAGAGCTAATCATTTTTGAGAATAATTGATTGTGTAAGGAAATTGCGGCTTTTATTGCTATCCCAGTAATCGCAAAAGCTCGTAGAACACTTGTGAACAAAATAATAAAAATGCAACTCGCATAGATAGTTTGATAATAATTGAAATTTGGATTGTCGATGATGTTACTAGATCGTCCTGTATTATTTCCCTCTGTCATATTTGTACTCTAAAATAGATTAAAAATAATAAATGAAATAGGTGGTGAAAATAGGGCTATCAAGTGTTCTTTTGAACCTAATTTTATTTCGAAACGATTCGAATTTCACTTACTCCACCACCTTCCTTTAACCAATAAGCCAACCAACATGAACTGAATGTTAAACTTCCTATGTTCAGAAAGAATACTAGAAATACTAGCGAAGTAAGAAAATATCCTCCTGCAGCTTTTATATAAACGTGAAAAGTATTTGCTGAGATTGATCCACGTTCCATATTTTCTTTTACCATTAAATTTTTTCCTAAAATAAATATAGAGTCGCAAACTATTTAATCTAAATAGAAGTAAGAAGTTTCCATGTTTCTTAAAATTTTTAAATGTTAGCACGACCAAATTTGTTTCATTAAACGAACCAATTCCATCTGTTTTATCAGTCTTTTCCTCATCACCAGAACTTTTCCTCACTACCGAATTTCTCGGTTTATATACGGGTTTGAGTTCCGTTGCTTCCTCAGTATCTGATTCTTGACTATCACTCTCCTGATCCCTAATCAAGAATAGAAAAAAAATAAAATTTCCTAGATTTTAATTTACAAAATATTGTATCTTACTCTTCTGGAGAACTGTCTTGGGATTCAACAACAGTATTTTTAACCATGGCAGCGTATTCCTTGTCTGCACGCATTAATTCATCATGATTTCCGTGCTCAATAATTCTTCCATTATGCATCATGTAGATATCGTCACATCGATTTAGATACTAAGATACACATTTTTTATATCAATTTAATTTAAAATTGGAAATTAAGTCTAGGTGATATATCTTAATAAATTTCAACGACTTATAGTGACTTACTTGAACCTGATGAGTTACAAGAAGAACTGTTTTGTTGGCGAGAGCTTCCAGAATTAAATTTTCAAATATGAATTCTCCAACTGCATTATCCACTGCACTTAAAGGATCATCCAAGAAGTAAATATCCCTAAAAAATATAGTAATATGTTCAATATGTTCAAACTCACAGAATTTCCTTTAAATATCACTTGAAAATTGTTTGTAACCCTTTAAAAATTCTTAAAAATCGTTGAAAATCTTAAGAAACGCTTTAAAATTATTATTAATTACCGATTAGCATAAAAGGCTCTTGCAAGAGCAAGTCTCTGTTTTTGTCCTCCAGACAAAGTCACTCCCCTCTCGCCAATTTCAGTTTCGTCACCACTTGGTAACATATTAATGTCTTCTTTCAAACTGCATATAGAAAGTGCTCTGTAATACCGTTTAGGGTCGAACTTTTCTCCAAATATTACATTTTCTTTAAAAGTTGCATTAATGATCCAAGCTTGTTGTCCAACATAAGCGCACGTGCCATCTCTCATTGCTTGTCCGGCCACCATTCGCAACTGTCCTAAACTTGCTAAAAGTAAACTTGACTTTCCACTTCCTACATGGCCGCAAATTCCAATCAGTTGACCCTTCGCGGCTTCGAATGTCACATCGGAAAGAATTTCAATACGTTTGTTCTCTGTAATAGGTTGCTTCGACTTCTTCCTTTTTGATTTTTTTCCTTTCCTAAATCGAACACAAATCAGCGGAAATTAGCATCTAAGTTAAATTACTAAAATCTAAAACGTTTAAAATTGAACCAATTTGTAAAAGAACCTGACTTACACGGTATTTGAATTATTTGAAGCAGGTCGAGTTTCAAAACTATCGCAAACGAATTTTCCGTTAAGGATAGCAAGAGCTTGTGACCTCACGATCGCTTTTGTTATGTGGCAATTGGTTTCCTCAAGTAGCAAGACACTCTGTTAAAATTATAATTATTAAAGACCTAAAATTAGTCTTTACTTAAAATTAGAGAGTAATTTTAAAACATGCAGAGATTAAAATTAACAATACAGAAGCTCTAGAAAAAAAATCTTAAAAAGTGAATAGTCAAGTAAAAAAAACTAAAAGCGTTTAGGAAATAGAGAAGTAGAGTTAGAGAAATTTTAGTAATATGCCATAATCCATAATTATTAAAAATATACAAGCAGGGTTGGTTCATTCTTACCCAGCTTTAGAAATTTATTTACATCATCTTAGCAAGTCTGAAAGTTATGAAAAGAGTGAAGTTATTTTGTGCGATAAAACTGTACAATAAAAAATAAGAAACAGGATTATTGAATTACATTATTACTATAATTACTTATAGAATTTTTTTCAATATTTTAACACTCTGTAAACATAGTTTGGGTAATGGGTATTCAATTAATGATCCATGATTAGAGGGTATAAAGATAATAAATTCAATAAATTAATATGTATGTCAAAATTAGGATATATTATCTATAGATAATGATGAACCACAATTACAATTGAGCCTTGTTGATTTTTAATAACGAGAATAGAAGGGAAAATATTTAAATGCGACATTAAACATTAAAATATGAATAATTGAAGCAAAGTAAATTTTTTCAGAGAGAAACCTTAAATCTGTTGAATGTTAATTTTCCTTCCATTATATTTAAGAGAGCATAATACACGACCATGAGAGAGCTACGTGTCTGTACATTAAGAAACGTTAATAGTGGAAAAACCTGAAAAATTTAAGAAAAGGAAACATGAAACTTAATAAGATTAAAAACAAATCATGACACTAGAAAAATAGTAAAAATAAAAAAGATATAAACTCAAAGGATAATTATAAAATCAAAAATCAGGAGTGATAAGTAGGTATAATATACTACACAACAGAGATACTTTATAAAATGTATGGGATTTTAATGATATAGAATTTTGATGAGTTTCAATGATAATTAAATCTAATTTTAGTCATCTCATTTGTTATTAATTTTTTAAATGTTCTACTTATTATTTTCATTAATTCTTCCACCTTTGAAATATAAAAGAATGATCCTAAACCATTTCCTTGCTAGTTCTCTAAGTTTTTATTTACACTTTCCTAAAACCTTAGAATATAGAAATCGAAAATTTGGACTTTTGTGGGAAACCTTGAATTTGCTAAAAGCGAGACGGGCAGGGATATAATTTTTGGCACCATCTCTAATGTCGATGAACGCCTGTGTTAAAATGATCCCAATAATTGTCAAAATGGGAAATGCCTGAAATGGGTTGTAACAAAAATAAATAAGGATTGATATCGAAGGTAAATGATAATTTAGGCTACATAGATCTTTTTGTGAAAAGAATTAATGATTTTCCTCAAGAAGAAATGATAATCAATGAACGAAAATAATATTTTTAGTGAAAGAATTTGCATTTGAGGATTTTTTCTTTTATTCTGCCCTTTTCACGAAAATTTTCATTTAAATGAAATTAAGGACCAATAAAATAATTAGCAGCCTCCACTTACTTGTGCAACAGTCAAATTATCTTCAGTCGTTAAATGAGCTAAAAAAGTTACAATCGTGGCTAAAATAGAAATTGTAGGCGTCAGAGAAAGAGTCGTGCTGTCGTAAAAAGCGAGTTTGGAAAGCCATTTTTTCTCCTCTTGTCGAATTCCTGGAAACATTTTTAGAGAAAAATAAGTAAAGTTTATTATTCCTGTAATATTCTGTAGTAGACCAATATATACACTCACGAAGAATGTCGAGAGTGAAGAATTTTTCCCAAGCATAAAGTTTAATAAACTTTATAGACTCTAAAATCTCACTTATTGTCTTTATCCTTATATCTGTCACTTTAAGGCACTTGGACTTATAATATTTTGTGATCCGTGTCAACAGGAACTAAAAAGGTCAATAGATTAAATATATATATCAAAGAAAATTAATAAAACGCTATTAATTAAGTTTAAAAATTTGTTTTTCACTTGTAGTATATAAAAAAGTACGAAGATGATCATTCCAAGAAGTGCCATAGGACTGAGTGTACACCAAATGTAGATAACTCCACAAATTGTAGCTACTGGACCACCAATGATTTGAGGACCGAATATCATCAGCTCAAATGCTTTTTGTCCATCCGAAGAAAATACATTTATCAACTAAAATTACATTTATTAAAATAAAAGAAGAATCACAGTGAGGGATAATAAAAAGATAATATTTTTAGAATAATAGTTTCATCCTACCTCTCCAGTACTTTTGTTTCCGAGACTGTTCAAGCCAATGATTTTTTTGTACAACAATGCCAAACATGCGGATTTTAGTCTTCTAGCTGTTGTAATGTTTAAAGTCCAACTCCAGTTGATAAACGTCATTCGACCAATTTCGCATAAGATCAGAAGCAGAGCCCATTTTAATCCAATTAATGACGATTGTTCTGGATCCTGAATATATTCCAATACTTTTCGCATCAGTATTGCCTGTAAAAATTGTCTTTATAATATTTTCTAATTATATTCATATTTTCTTATAGAGAAGGTTGTGTAGCTTTCATAAAAAATTACTTGCAGGACTTAGAAATCCACAAATGACAGAACAGCCGTATAGAAAGCTAGAAAGAAGAATTCTTGTTCGAGCGAATCTCCATACGACTAACGTAAAAGATGCTCCATCTAAACCTCGTCTACCTAACTCCTCCTTCCATAGAATTTCAAGTCTAAAAAAGGTATAACATTAAATATATTATCTATTTTTTTTATGAATAATATATTTTGCCAGAGAACCAAGGTTTTTTGTATACCTTTGACAATTATAAGCGCAACTATTGTAAGGGGATAAGCTGGGCAAGTCACATTTTTCGATCCCTTTACGATATGCTTTCCAAAGATATTTGGTGAACCACATCAGGTATACGTAGGATAACAAACCAGCATTTTCTTCAGGTGGATTTTCTCTGAAATTATTGATCGATTTTTCAAATTCATCTAAGTTTAAAAATTCTAGACCTTATTTCTTATAGTATTTACATATTTTAAATGAGCTATAAATGGCTTCTTAACGATTTCATAATTTCTTAATGAATAGGTTCTAATAATGAAAATATTTGAGATTCCACTACATTTCAGATATTTCAAAGAATTCCACAAAAATTCGACAAATCTAAAAAACGGCCTGTATTATATATTTTCAATTCAATTACCGCACATCTGGTCGCAAAGGTATGAGATTTCGAAGTGAATTATCATATCGTGATGCTCCACGACCTGGCACATATTTTATCGTTTGCTTTGGAATTTGTTGTGTGTGTTGAGCAGAGTCTGCATGCCTATAGACAAAAGGAAAGTGAAACATACGTCATAGATAATTAGTATTAATCAATTAAGTATTGAAAATTGAATATATTTTAAAAAAGAACCTTTGATCAAGCATTCTTTCACTTTCAATCTCGTTCTCTTCAGTAATTCCATTTTCATCAGGCATATTGTTTTCCTTCTTATCTTATTGCGAGAAAATAAATGAAAAGCTTCTTCTCTATCTAAAACTGAAACTATTATTCTTGTTTTAATATTCTTTAGTTAATATTTAATAATATTCAAAAACATTCTTTGTGTCATTAGGTTTTCAATTTTTATTAGTTTTCTAGGTTTTATTTTATTTTAAATAGATTTACTGCCAGTAATATATTAACATTTTTTTAGAGAAATAAAAAAGATGAAATAACTGGTGTATCCTTAAAAAATATAATTCTTCCTCTAGTGATGCGAATTAAAAAAAATAATTTAAAATAGAAAATAAACCCGTTTGTAATACTGGATCTGCATTGTTAGAAGGTCATTTGATTATTTATCTGATAAAAATAGAAAAATTATTTTTACCTCTTATACTGTGCTTTCTTCAACTATTCATCTCAAGCATAGATCAAATTAATTAAACTGATGTACTAGCTGAGTTTTGACAAGTCTATCACAATGATGTACTTATTCTATTAATTGTCACATCAGTAACTGTCAATAACACCAGGTTTTAGCTGTTATGACAGACATTCTTTTTCTATTTTTAATTTTTATAATGCAGAAAAATAACAACTCTAATCCGCAATCTTAAAAATAATTATACCGATTCACTTAAGGATTTTTTTCAACTTTATACAGTTTTAAAATAATTTTAACTGTGATTTTTTAAACACTTACTACATAACTGTGAACTCGGAAAATACTACTAAGCTTTCTAGGTTATGGTTGACTACTGCTTACAACGATTCAAAAGGTAAAATTCAAGGTATGCATATATATATATGTATACATGAAAATGTGGGTGTGATATAAGTATACCGGTAATGATTTAAATAGGAATGAAAGTCCTTTTTAAGGCCTATTTTAATTTTTTACTTTATATTATAAAAGCGTGTATGTGTGCGTATATAAAATTGTGTAAAATATTTCTTGAATTCAATTACTTTACTTTGTCTAATTAAAATTATCACAATAATTAAAGAATTGTATTATCAGAGATGAGTATTATAAAAGAAATAGACACTTAGGTACTTCGCAAAGCAAAATTCTAAGTTCAAGAAAGTTGCGAAATTAAAATAAATTGCTTCAAAATTGTTTATTATCTTTGATTCTTATTAATTTCAATTTGAAAGAGTTAATATTTGGTTTCTAATTTAAGAACCTTTAAATAGTTCACTTATTCACGTGAGATAGCAATCTACTTATCTACTATCTTGAAAACTTATAACAATTTTCCTACGAAACTCACTCTGGCACAGTAAAGCAGATTTAAGCTTGTTTCAATTGGAGATCTCAGTATACACTTTGCATTTACGTACTTTTACTATACTAAACTTCCAATCACTTCTCTGATCTATAAACTTTGTGTACAGTAAATGTAAATTGTACACATAAAGGACATAAAGTGAATAAATACTTCGAAGTATTAATATATTTCCAGTTAATTGTTATAACATATTATTGACAACTCTCTTCAGCTCGTGATGTAAAGGATAAAATTCAACTTTTAATAATTTTTATCATAAAAGCGATACAAAATCCAATCTATTCTCGATTTATAAGTTGACACCTCTTGTCTCTCTAAATTTGTGATTGATATTTATAGAAAAAGATAAGGAAAAGCTTTCCCAAAAGAGACAAAGTCTCAAAATAATAAACTATAAAATAAATTATTCTCTAATTAAAGTGTACAATGTGATAAGAAAAGAATAAATTAATCACCTAATTTATCCGTTATTTTCAATAAAAGAATCAACTCATCCAGATATGCATATTTTGATTTATCATGCAAATTTGGCAAAGATTATTTTTTATTATCAGTCACAGATCACGTCATAAATCACTCGAAACGTGGACTATCAAGAAAATGTACTTTTCTGCGCGAAAGACAAGAAATTCGGGAAGACAGAAGTTTCACATAGAAACAATGTTCAACGACTACAATGAAACGAGAAAACTGATAAGATATCACAAAAAGTGAAGTCCTATCGAATCTGATAAGAAAGATTCAGAGAGCGACCCTCAAACTTATCATCAGTTAAATGCAGCTCGACTCGTAACACGAGTCAGATTTACTGGGAAACATTAAAACATAAAATACATTTGAACTACGTCTATTATGATGTTTCACACGTTTTATTATCATCGAGTAAAGTATAATTTACATTTACAGTGACTTCTCGAAACCAACGCACATTATTCACGAATCGCATTGAATCTAAACTAGTTTGCAGTAAAATTTCATTTGCGTATAAAATAGAAGGTTCTAGGAATACGTTGATACGTGTGTAAGTAGCATTCGTATCCAATTCAAGAGCAATGGCTTTGCTAGATATCAATGAAATTGAAAAGAACTTGAGAACGTTATGGATTACTTCGGTAACAAATTAATTAATGTATTTATTTGTCGCAAGTAGCGACATTGTATTTGTCACTATCAAATGCAATTTGTTTTTCTTTTTCGATGAGACTAAACTGGGAAACATTTCGCACTTTCTTGAAATGGTACAAAGAACATGGAAGTTAAAGATACGTAAAAAAATCAACATTCACTTAGAGATAAAAATTCATGATTAGAATATTTTAAATCTTAATATAATTTACAGATTTACTAGTGATCCAGTTAGATTATGACTTTTAATACCTAGTCATTGAAATCTTTAAACCGGCTTCCAAAAATTTATTTTCTCGAGAAGTAGACGATTTGATATTTCATTTTCTACTGTCGAGAATCATGTATTCACTCAGAATACTACTTTACAATAGTATCAATATTCTGTTGAGAATGTACTTTTGATAATTTTTAATAATTAAAATTAATCATATACGTTTCTCAACTATACGGTGTATCTTTTTTCTAAAAAATCCTAGTAACTACTGATTTGCCTTAAATTTAGATGCTATGTGTAATTTTAATTAGAAAAGAACATGTCGAGCTCACTTAAGTTTGCAATCGGCGATCTTTGTATATCTTTTGGGAGTTTTTCAATACTTTTATCGTCTAGAACGCATTAAGTTATTTGATTTGACTCAAAAGCTGCTGTAGTTGCTTCCTCCCAATTGACTGTTGCCATATCCACGATTGTTTGGCGAGTAACCCCCTCTGAAGTTGTTGCCAAGACCAGCTATAAAAATAAAAAGTCGAATGTGTTTATAGTAAACTCATATCGGTCTTTTCTCTATCTAGCATAAGTCCTAGACATTGTTTTTAAATAGATACTTACAACCGCAAAAATTACCAATTCCGCCAAGGGACATGCCACCGCCACCGCCGCCACCGCCACCGCCACTTGGTCCACTAGATGAGTTCAGAAAAAGCTCGATATACCTATGCGACATGTGGCTCTTGTCCTAGAATAAACAAAAATATACATTTTAGCTTCAAGAATTATCTTTTTTACAAAAGAATTAAAAATGAGATTAATGAACCTTCGACATTGCTTTCATGGCCTCTTCATGAGTTCCAAATTCAACATCAGCTTCTCCAGACGCACGACCACTGTTCTCAAGGATGATACGAATATTAACTGGTACAAGGGGACGGAAAAACTAAAACAAAATCAAATTTTTTCATTTAAAATTATTTTTCTCTAATTAAAGAAAAAATCTAAACTGAACAATTTTTTAAAAAGAATTTGAAGATTTTTCGTGGAATTAAAAAAATTTTAAGAGATTTAAGATTATTAAATGAGAATTTTTTACAGATTTTAAATACGACTTCTAATTCTATTTTGTATCCCGATTTATTTCAATACCTAGTTTTTTCTAGTTTTCTCGGTTAGTATATACACCCTGTCTAAATCTAGTTTTATAAAGTTAAATAGATAATTACGTCAGCAATATCCTGTTCTGTAGCTCTGAAAGGCAGGCCTCGCATGTGAATGCAGTGCATGCTAGAATTTCCACCTCCGTTCCAATTGTCACCGCTTCCTCTGAAGTTACCGCCGCCTTTCATGTCCATTCCACCGCCTCGCATTCCTATTCCGCTGCCACGAGACGAGAAGTTGTTTCCGCCACCGCCGCCACCACCGCCGCCTCCCCAGAGACCTCCGTCAAAGTCTATAATATGAACGATAATTAAAATTAAAATCCATCTCATTAAATAGGCATTTCAGGACAGTAACAAAATAATAACGTTTAAACTCACCACCTCTGTTTCTTGCATTCCTGCCATTATTATTGAAGCGGTTCATTCCGCCGAATCTATCGCGTTGATCGTAAGGAGCTGGCCTTTGGTTAAATCCACTCATAGGACCACCTCGCATTTTAGGCCCGATACTCGCGCGCACTTCAGATAAACTGCTTCTGAAGATTTCGATATATCTGTTGGTGATTGATAGAAAAAAGATTAAACAAGGTTCCATGCGAGAATCAGACAGAAGTGCTTAGAGTTTTTCAATCAGCAGTTTTATAAGTAAGTCCCTTTAGTTTAGAATTAAAATTCCTCTACCAATCTTCATAATAATGACAGAGCTTAAAATCAATGTGCCATTGTGATTATTCCATTTCACCAACTATGATTTTAGGTCTTTCCTTTACTACGTCACCATATTTCATTCTAGATTTTTTATTTCTTTCAATCAAAAGATATTTGAGGTCACAATCTTTAGTCATTTCATTATCTTTTTTTTAAGTCGGTCATATACATTGTAATAAGCTGTTTTAAATTTATATTTAATTTTCAGCATCGAAGACTTACAATTAGAATAGCAATTGCAAGTGCACTTTATTGTAAAACATCTGAGCTTTTAAATTTCCAGAGAAAATTAAAGTTATATGAATAAAGTGTTCTATTATTTGGAGAAAAATCGCATTAAAGTGCACTTGCATTAACAATATATTAATTATTAAAGTAAGTTGTTGGTTACCACCTCTGGCGTGCCCACCCTTCGACGTTGAAATGCCTTAGGGTAGCCCTACCCACCTCCCATGGGGTTTGAAGATGGTGTAAGAGGGTACTTCCCGCCCGGCACCCACCCATAGGTTTCAGTAGGGCCAACAGTACTTCGCTTACGCACGTTTAACATTTTTTTTCATATTTAAATCCTAAAAATAATTCAGCCAGAGTTGGGCCCTAGAAATTATCAAATCCAGGAAGAGTTGAAATATTTACATGAGAAACATTACCCAACTCTTTTGAATTCGAAAACTTCTTAATAAAAATGTTATGAAGCGACCAATTGAAATAATCAAAATGGAAAAGGAAGAAATGAGAAAGTAAAATTAATTTTGCAATCTACAATATCGGTGACGGGTCATAGTTGGCACATTTCTTTTCCTTTTAGAAAAAGACCTGTTTGGCAATTGCCTTTACCTTAGCAAAAAATTAAAAATAAAAATAACTCTGTCCCTCTAATGATAAACGAAATTCGTAATCCTATGTATACTACAATCATAAAATGATATTGAAAAATCATAAGTATACCCAAACCCAGCTAGCATCAGTGCCCCACCTGTGTCCTATCTTTTCCTTGTGTTTCTGCAGAGCGCGCTCCGCAACATCTTTGTTAACAAACTGAACGTAAGCCTCCCCAGTACTGCGGCCCGTGAAGTCTGTTGGTAGCGAAATCCCGTTCGGCAATATCTCCAACCCTGACCCACACATAATCAAACAACGACATTGTAGCATAACGCCCATTATATGTTAGAATATCGTTCAACATATTAAAACCCTTATAAAGCGAAATGAAAGAAACGAGTTCTCATATGTTACAAATTCTTTCTTTTCTCTCCAACTTTACTCATTTCTATTGCAAATCGTTAGCTCAAGCATCTGCCAAACCAAATAAAATTTCAATTTTTCAAACCTTTATCTTATATTTGTTATATCATAATAAAGCTCGTCTGACTGAAAAGAATAAATTATAATGCAATATTATTAATAAAGAAAAATGTTCAATTTTATTTTTTTTGGCAGACACTTCCATTCAATTCAATTTGGCAGATAATTCAATCTTCAATACTCTCGAGTCAAGAGATATTTAAAAATCGAATTTTATAATTAGGAATGTTCTTTTCTTAACAAACTCAAAGTAAAAATCTTGCAAGTCTTGACCCGGAGCTCTAATTACTTTTAAAAAACGGAGGGAATGCTCACGATGGATGTAAGTTTAAAATTAGTCGCTTAAAATAAAAAGGGGACTTTCAATTTCTCACAAATGATAACTGAAAATGAATGTTTGTAAGATGACTACACATAAGTGAAACATTTAATGACACATTATTTTTGCTGAACTATAAACTATTTAGTATTAGACCAACAATTTGATTAGAGATAGTGAAGATTGAGATTTCAAAACAGAAAACTTGTACTTTGTAAATTATGATAATAAAAGACATGTTATTATTTATAAAAAGAAAGTTAAATAATTTCATAACACCAATCGTGCTCTAGCCATCAAAAGCATTAAACCCCTCCGATAATTATCTTTTCACAATTAGAAGGAAACTAGAATATTGATATTTCATTGAAATTTTTTTTAAAGATGTAAAGCATATAATTAGGAATTGTGATAATAAACTATTGAGAAGATTGCGCTTCATACCTGAGAAGAACTGTGCTATTTCTTCTTTAGAACAACCAAACGGCAGACCTCGCAGCCTGACGCATCCGTCGTCCATTACATTTTCTAAGTTTAAGCCGCTTCTTTTGACTACCCATTCCATTTCTCCTCGCTTAGCTTTAAAAACTAAAAAAGAATAAAAACTGTTAGGAAAATCAAGCACATACCTTAACCAGTGGTAGTGATAAAATTAAATTATAAAGATACCATCTTTATGAATGAATTCAAACTTAGAAAATGAAAAAATTACGAATAAAATTGTATAATCATTACCTTCGATATAACGGTGGCCCATGTGATCTCTGTCTCTTTTGCAAGCTTTTTCAATGTCTTCTTCGCTGTCCATTTCGATGTACGCCTCCCCACTAGGACGGCCCTCTCGTGACATAGTCATGTGAATACCAGCTTTTCCATGGGAAATACTGCAGTCTCCGAAGAATTTTAAAATTTCGTCGACGGTGGTGGACCATGGCAAGCCCCTCACCTTAACGACGTAACCTTCCTCGTCGTGATCGCCACTTCCGTTCGACATTTTCAAAGAATGCTGGAAAAATAAAAAAGTATTATCTTTGAAATACTGATGTTGAAGGATTAAATCAGATTTGACCAAGTTTCCTCAGTGCAAGAGAAAAAACTATTTTGAAGTATCTTCCTCGAAAACAATTGACTATACTCAAAATGGAAAAATTGTTTGACTTTAAAATAAAAGTGATTTTTTTCTCTAACGCGCAAAAAAATGCTAGCATTCACAATACACTCTTTCCCTAAACTTGCTTTATTTTCACTGCAATAGTAAGAAAACTATAAGCATAAAAACGACGCGAAGTAATGACGCCGACAAGGCAGAATCGTTTTGGAGCACGCACCAGGGAAAAGCTAAATTTCGGAGTATTTTTGCAAAAAAATATATAACTTCAAGGAAATAATCACAATATAATATTAAAATTGGATGGTTTTGGCAATTTCAACCGCAGAAAAGTGCAAATTTTGGAGAAAAGGAAGAAATAAAGGACGCTAACTCAGGCGTGTTGGTTTCCTTGCTAAAAACGTGTGAAAATTAACTAGGAATAAAGTTTACACCAATAGAATACTACTTACGTATTTCCTCGAACTGAAAATTGAATCACCGTTAGAAAAAAGTAGTTTTTATGGTGATTTAACCGTCAATTAAAAGATTTTTGGTCTTCAACAACGCATTTAATGCGTTTGTGTGAACTGTATAGGAAAATGGTGGAAAATGGCGGTTGATGGCGGCGCGCGGCGATCCAAATGGAAGGGGTGGTGGGGGAGACTTTTGGTATCCGAATTTTGCCGAAAAGACCCGAACGAGAAAGAAATGTTTTTTACCAACGTTATAAAAAATATTAAAGTATTCTGTATAAATTCAAATAATCAAATAATTATGTGCGTCTCTGAGGTTAATCAAATTTCACAACATCAAAATCAAATATTTCTCTATATATTTTATGTATAATTTGATATTATATTATTCATTTTATTGTGAACAATTTATATTTTAAAATCCCGCCATGTCACGTGGGTTTACACCAGCAAGTCAACCACCAGGACACCAGGTTTACACATATTCCTGCATATTCCTTGGTGGTTTACAATTTAACAACAGACGACATTCGGGATCATTTAATAATTAATTCCACTAAAGCGACCTTCAAAATATTTGAAAAACATATTTTAAATAGTTTATTTTTGAGAATGAACAATTTTAATTGATTTGTATAGAATTAGTTTTAAAACAATTGCTTTTCACGTTGAGTTGTGAGTGAACTCAACCATTACTGAGAAAAGAGTGACTGCAGCAACCAATTAACTACAGGGTCTAGAGAACCGGGAGTGGCCGGGAGCGAGGTGAATATCGTGAATGTAGCAAGTCGATGGATTCGTAATCAAAGAAAGTTGATAAGAGTTCCGGAACTGCATATCCTAGCTTCTCTCTCCCTCGATTGATTCGGTACTCGCAAAAGTTTCACACCGAGGTTTGTTAATCGCGGCTTTCCAGTGTGATTTTATGCAGCTACCCCTTCGATTTACGCTCGTTGACGGATCAAGCGCGGGCGCACGATGAGCTTCCTATTGTGAGTTTTCCGTTTGTTAACCGACTTTCTTTCAGCTCTCGAGACAAGGCCGAAGTGTCCGAGAATCAGTGTCTGTGTGCCGCATTGTGCTGCAAAACTAGTTGAAACCAGTTAAATAATAAAAATTGAAAATTAGCTTTAATCGCGCTCTTGCTTTTGTTTTTATTTTGTGTTTTCTGATTTTCTTTCATCGCGAAAATTCGAAGAATAAAAAAGGAAGGAAGAGGAAAAAAGAAAGTAATGTTAACCAAGATTTTTCGTTACTTGACGTGCTTGTCGTGTGATTGACAGAACGACGACAGAACTGGACAGAACAACCAAAGTCATACAACGATACAACTCTTCTCATCCCTTCTCCTTCCGACGCCGAAGTTCCGAGCAGTGGTCTGCCAATTCAGGTTCTTGACCTGGATGAACAGTATACGAAAGACTGATTTATTTCGTGTTTCCTCGCCTTGAAATAACGAACAGGACAGTTATCGGGACTTTATTCTCCGCTCATTTTTTTGTGAACAACTTTAGTTGCTTTTATTTCTCGACTCAATTCGCCTTCATCCGTCGCGCAATCTTATTAATGACTCAAACTGAAGGCGAACGAATCACTGTGAATGTCTGTGAATCATCCCGGAGAAAACGCTATCCTCGGCTCCCGAAATAGAATCGGAAGCACCTATCATACGTGTAGATACTTATGCAGTTTTGATTTTGTTTATGTAGCCGTGATAAAACGATGATAGTCCAATTGTTGCGTGGATTCTATTGACTCGGAGCAACTCGGAGTTGTTGTTATTCTAATCAGCTGTTCCAGACGTCGTGCGATAAACGCACCACTCCAAAATCGATAAATGCTTCTCGTTCGTCTTCTATGTCCTCACAGGTTTTGTGCCATTTATTTTTTTTATCCATTTCACCTTGTTTCTTTTCTGTCCCACCTTCGTGTCTCGCTTTATTAGTACTTGGATACAGATCTCTTATTAAATAACAAATAATGCTTTCAAAGTTTTCATTTAACCCTGATAGTATAAAAAAGGAAAAGTTTTTTTTAACTTAGTCTAGTAATTGTAAAGGGGAGAGGACCTTATTAATTAAATACCATTCAAGTTTCGTTCAAAATTTGAACTAGTTTCGCACTTTCTTTTTCATGGTCTTCAAGGTTAATGTTCTAATTTCTGATTAAATTGTGAGACTATTGTTGCTATTGCTCATGAGCAATAAGAATCCTAGAATACGAATGATAAACAATCCCTGAATGAAATATTTTCAAATTCACTGATACTGTTGTTAAATTTAAATTATAATTATTTTTACTGATAACTAAATGATCATGCTCTTTTGTTTCGTTCGATCTTTGAGCTAGTTTAACACTCCCTTTTCCTGTTCTTAATTTGATTTCCTAATTTGTGATTACATTGTGACATCGTCACTCAAGGGTAACGAGAAATCTATCTTTCATGTATCCATGATTGCCATGTTTCAAATTCCATCTAAAGAAAAATGAAAAGAAGTTTCAGCATGACTATAGACAGCTTCATTCTAAAATATTTTAAATATTCATCTTGTGGTTTAGAAAAATTATTAGTTCCGAAATTCAGGAGGATTACATTTTTACTTCACTCTTAAAAGTCGATTAATAATTCAAAAGTGAATCAGGTTTTCCCAAATATAAATAAAACTCTATTTTCAAGAAACGAAATTGTGTAATTCTATTTTCAGATGTGATACTTATTGTGATACCGAGACAAAATTGAAGCCTATTTCCGTTTTCATTGTAAACTCAAAACGAGGCGAAAAGATACTTTTGTTTCGAATTTTACAGTCGAAAATAATAGAACCTGAAATTCATTTAAAATTTGGACGGAACTTGAACCCTAGCAATAATTTAACGGTTTTTTTATACAGTACTATATGAAAGTTGAGTAGAACTATTTTTTGTTTTGTATTGAATATACTTCGAGAATTTCGTAATTTAAACATTTGAGAAAATAATTTTTTTATAATCTATAAAAATTTCTAATTCATGTTCTTTGGGATTTTAAACATCTTTAATACTGTGCTCTCTCCTACGCTCATTACTCACCTACTTAATGCTTATTAATGAATTATTCACAATACGGGTTCGACGTAGTAAAAGTAGAGCTGGAAAAAATCAAAGACATTCTAGCAAAAGAAGGCAAAGCTGAACAAAATATTTATCAATTTTTTTACTTTTCAACAAGCTTTGCTTTTAGAAATATTAAATAAAACGTCTTTAATTACATTTTAAAGCTCAGCATATCCAAATATATTGTAAATACATATATATTTTTTAACGAATTCCTATCAATCTATGAGATTTCCTATTTGTAGACGAGAAAAAAATGCACAACGCATTCGTAATATGGTTTAATCTTTACATGGAAAGGTCCAATTATAAGTCATCTAACTTTCCTTTTTTTACGCAATACGTCTTTCACTTTCGACCTTTTCTTTTTTTTTAAATTTCTCTTAGCTTTTCCAATAGTTTTATCTTTTTTAATAAATCTTCCTCCTATTCCTTTTCTTTTTATTTTTAATGGATTTCCTTTGACCTATGCCTTCGATTATTCGAACAAAGTTCGCTCGGCAGCAAAGTTAAACATTAAAATTTATTACACAAAAAATAATTTTTTAAGCCATAAATTGAAGAGTTTTTTAAATACTTTTTATTTATAAGACTGTTCCATATTTTTATAGCTTTTACCGTATTAATTGTTCTATTGTCTTTCGTATGTGTGTATTGTACCCACATATCATTTTATGTGCTCTGAATATAAATTAATATTTATGTTCGAAGCTGTCTACATGTACATACTCACTGTTCATTTATATAGAGATATATCCACTGTACGAATATCGCACACGATTAAAATAAAATAACATAAATTAAAGTATGCAATAAGAATGTTCATTAAAGTATATCTGAGCACCTTGTTAGTCGAGACATAAAATGCAAAAATATTTCTAACCAATGACTTTAATTTATTGGATAATTAAGACAGTTTCTAACACAATATTTATCCGGGATATTTCAAGTAGTGTTTTATGATATAAAATAGTTATAATTATTTGAAATAATGCTCAGCTCTACTTAAATTTATTCTACATATGTATTTGATTAAATTTGAATTCTTCATTTCACTTGACAAATATTATAATTACATATTTTTAGCTCTGCATCAGTATTCACTTTAGATATAAAATAATTATATAAAATTATAATTATTAATTATTTGTATAGTGCGAAAATGATTCTATTTTTTTTAAATCCCGCTGCAGAGCGAAAAAATATATATTTCTAATATTAGTTGCGTAAAATGGAGAGACCAAATTTTAAGGACAGATCTTGAATCCCAAAATTCTTAAAGAATTTTGAATATTTAAAAAATATAATACACATTGGAAGCACTGTAGAACCTCTCAGTTAGTTATAAATAATTATTGTTAAAGTGGAAACCGCTCTTCAAAGACCTTTAAACCGAAGAAGAACATTCCGGAGGGCACTCATCAATATGACTTGATGAAACATGCGGCAGCAACACTTGGTTCCGGAAATCTGCGACTTGCAGTTATGCTTCCTGAAGGAGAAGACCTGAACGAGTGGGTCGCCGTCAACAGTAAGATCCATTTAAAATGTTTCTTTATTTATCACCTTTATTTCTTGGCCTTGCTTATGACCCAAATATTAAACAATTCTCTCTTGCTTTTTGTAGCTGTTGATTTTTTCAATCAAATCAACATGTTGTATGGCACAATCACAGAGTTTTGCACAGAAGAAAGTTGCCCAATCATGTCGGCGGGACCAAAATATGAATACCATTGGGCAGATGGTCACACTGTTAAAAAGCCAATAAAGTGTTCAGCACCCAAGTACATCGATTATTTGATGACGTGGGTGCAAGATCAACTAGACGACGAAACCCTTTTTCCATCTAAAATTGGTAAGAGATTTTAGACTGAGTCAAGTTGCATTGTTAGGTAGACATTAATGCCAGTTTCTATAATGTGGTATTCTTTTGCAGGAGTACCTTTTCCGAAGAATTTCCTTTCGATCGCGAAAACAATATTGAAGCGTCTTTTTAGAGTTTACGCACACATCTATCATCAGCATTTCAGTGAGGTTGTCCAACTTGGCGAAGAAGCGCATTTAAATACGTCATTCAAGCATTTTATATTTTTTGTGCAGGTGAGTCTAATTTTGCATCTGCAAACTACAACTTAAATTCTAATATTTGCTGAGTAAAGCGAAGAGATTGAATTTTGAACTCAACACCCTGAATAATAATCACGGATTTTTTTTAATATTACGCTATTAAAAAAGAAACCTATAAGGTCCTTGTTGCTTTGCATTGCAGGAATTCAATCTCATCGAGCGAAGAGAGCTGGCACCTCTTCAAGAATTGATAGATAAACTTACCGCAAAGGAAGCGCGATGAACGCACCCTTTGCTGAACCGAAATACTGTGAAACTTTTCCAAAGAATCTCATCTGTGCTGTTTCCGCTAATAATCACCGTATAAATACGTACACATCATTTTATTAACCGAATTTATGCAGCTACAGTTTCAAATCGTAGAGTATATAGTTCACCAATTTTTGTGTTTTTCCTCTTTACTCACGAATCATAATTTGGCAATAGATCTGCTTCGAAGCACTTTCGTCTTTTTTTCACAATTTATAATTAAAAATTGTAGCAGCGTAGAAGCGAGATTGTGTGTGAATCAACAAAATTTCCAGGCAGTCGCAACAATAATGAAGATGTCGAAAGAGCGTCTGCGAATTCTGTTAAGTTTTTCTTTTCTAGAACGATTTTCTATCCCATAAACTCTGCCTTAACGTCGCAAGCTCGTTTCTACTTGATTATGCGTAACAATGACATTCTATATTTTATGATTGTAGCTCATAAAGTCACTAAATTGTCTACGAGCATTCGATTTGATTAGCGCATCGTTTTACAACTTGTTTTGTATTATCGGCACGTCGTAGCTACAAAAATCCAGGCATATTTGTGAGAAATCGTTAGATCGTTACAGTTTTTGTTTCGATTTGAGCTTTATAAAGTTCGTTTCTAGGAATTTATTATTGCACCGCGTTTGGTATGTAAGGGTATTAGGCTAGTGTACTATTAACGATTATTTAATAACTTTATTGTTATCGTGTAGCCTCGACGTATCGAAAACTAGGATAACAATTATACTCTTTTTTATAAACGTCAACCGCGTCATCGGTGTTTTTTCGAAAAATTTATATTGCGTGATATATCGAACAAGAGTGAACTTTAATTCAGGAAAGGTAGAGTAAATATATTTGAAAAAAAACTTCTCTTCTTTTTTTTTCTAGGTTTAAACTCACTTTTGTGAAGTCGATTCAACTTCGTTGATTGTTGGGTGATATGAATGGAAGTTGTATCGGAACAAGATAAAAATGCACGCGCATATCAGCGCGACGCGATTTTTTCAGCTGCTTTTAGACAATTTTCGAAACGCATTCTATATATAATTTCATATAAATACAGCGCTAGTTTTAAACGACAAAGAAATTTAACTGTCATCATTCGGTTCGCTTTTGCGAATAAAGTCATCGGAGAAAATAGGCGTTGAAAATTAATTGCAGATATTTTCCGAATCTATTCGTACCGGTTGGTTCGCATCGATCGGAGGAATATTGATATTTTATATACAGTACGTATTGATAAATACATAGATATCGAAAAGAGTGAACTGACTTACAGAATATATATTGGAATTTTAGTCTCTCTGATTTACTATACGTTTTTTATTTGTAAAGTCTGAGACTTTTTTTGATTTGACCACGGTTCAAATTCTGTGAACAATGAATAATCATGGGTCCATTTACGTATTAATAATTCATAATGAAATATACGCTGTGACTACAGTAACTTCATATGTTATTTAATCTAGGGAAAATCAGACTTTCAATTAGTTGCATTTCCTTTTGCAAATAAGTTTAAAATATTTTAGAAGATCAAGAAAGAATATTTACACTGTAAAAAATATGAAAATTCAATAACAAAAATCTGTGAATGAAAAATTCCAGTAATGAAAAAATAAGACTTTAAAATCCAGTAATTTAAAAATTAAACAAATTAAAAACAAATCAGTAAATATCGAATTTTTTGGATGTGGAAATACCCTTCTCTTTTTTCGTCATATTTTTCACAGTGTTAAGGTAATGCATTAGAAAAATTAGAAAAAAAATCACTTTTTTTGTTTTAGTTGTAAAAAGCGTTCAAATAAAATTGCAGAGCGCCGGAGTTTAGAGGCTTCCAAATTTAAAAGCTCTCTAAATTATAAAAATATACCTGTGCGAACGGCCTTTGACTAAATTCTACGCGATAGATAGTTTTTTAGTTTCATTAATCACTATATAAAATAAATTAAGACAGTTCGCCGAAGAATAGCAAAAGAGCGAAAAGTATTAGTGATTTTATGGCTAAGAATTTAAACTATTGATAGGCACGCATACCAATAATTCTTATATTCTGTACTTAAAATTAATTAGTTATATGATATTTCGAGAAAAAATATTGCGCTCATAGAGTTGATTGAAAAATTATTTTTATATTCTCCAAATGCAACGCACACTGCATAAATAGTCGATAAGTCGATAGTAAGTTCGCTACAGGTACGTAATTTCGCGCCATCTTAAAAAAATATTGTTAGAATTCAACAGGCAGAGAAACTCAAAAAAAAGATTTATTTGCATTTGAATATGATACGAAATTATTTGCTTAAAAACAAATTAATGATTTTTGCTTTGAAGCTAATAAATTTTCAAAAGCATCTTAAATCTTTTTTGAAATTAAATAATCATTTGATGAATATCATGTAAGATTGTTCACATGCTTTTTTTCTTTCAAGTTTTTTTCTTCATAAAATTATTATTCAACTCGAATTTTTTACTTTTTCTATTTATCTCTTGACACCAGATTAGTCTATTTCGACAGATTCATCTTTCCCTCTTCAGGGATAAATTTGTGCAATGTAAATAGTATTTTTTTCAATAAACAAAAGCTCGATGTAATGTATAGATTTTGTAGATTAATTATTAATTACTAGATATTAATATTCCTCTTTCTACATTGGTTTTTTCTTTTTTAGAACAAAATCAATTCCTTCTCTTGCAGGAATGTCGAAGTATTGGATAAAAACGAAACATACAGCTTGGTTTGAAAGAAATATTGCAAGAGCAGATGCCGTAGGAAATTTGAAAACATTTTGAACCAGTTGAGTCTAAATAACAGCAATCTTTATAAATAATACGATTCTCGGTTTCTGTATTTACATCATTTTCAATTACTTTGCAGTAATTTTCTAAATGTTCAAATTCATCTGATGATTGTTAAAGAACAAATTTCGGTGAGATCGAAAATTTTTTAGATACTTTTTTTCGTAAGCGCGGTAAGAGACAAAGAATTAATTTTGTATCCTTTTATCTGAATGAATCTTATATGAATGAATAATCGTCAGCATATTCATTACAATGCACTTATTATAGCAAGTTTGTTACCAAAATATCGCAAATTAACTTCGCAATATCTTTTATTGCAACTTGATAATTGCAAAATTCTTTTTATTTGCGCACATAAAGATTATTATATTTTGGGATAAGTTAATTTTCTTAAGAATCTCACAGAGAACGGTAAATTAATGATAGTAATGAAATAAAAGCACTATTTATTTATAAAATATCAAATTAAAATTAATATTTCAAATGCGTGATTGTTTATCGTTCATAAAAAATTTAATTTTTTTATTAGATCGGAAAATAAGAGGAAAAGCAGCACAAGCGTGCGTGTCCCTAGTTGAATGACTTTCGGGGAAAGAATGCAGAAAATTGTATCTGGATTTCAAAGGTGACGTGCGTGATCCATTAACAGGTTTTGCAAACCTGTATTTTTATATGCGAGTTAAATTAGCATTATTTTTGATAGATTCAATATTTAAAACTTCAGAAGAAACTTGAATATATTTTTAATGAATATTATTTTATAATATTTTTTTCTGACAGAGGTATATAAAATTATGATATTAAAATTTCGTTCAGTAAAAAATGTATTACACATTTTTTCGATTCAAAGTAATTTTTTTAACTGATACATCTTGACCTTTAATCAGTTCCTTTGGTCTAATGAGATAGCGGCTTTATATTTTCTTGACGATTAATGTGACATGCATTTGCTTGTACCCCACTTGAATATTTCAACCGTTGCATACAGTTTTCTTTTCGTACAAAGTACCAGTCAGAACAAACCGTTCGTTGTGTTCAGATATCTAATCAAATAAAAATTCTTTTCGGTCACGCGATTCTAAAATCAACCTTCCAAAATCCTCGCTCTTTTGGAAAATGACTTTATTTGTTTTTCTTTTTTTTTTAAGTGATTAATAAAACTTTTCTTGTGAATCTGATGTTTAAAGATAATTCATAGATTAAATAATGACAGTTTCAAAACACTGAAGACTTCCACTTGATCTCAACATTTGAAAAAATATATAAATGTTTAGATTATATATTGGCTATATTATATATATAAACTAGTATGGTAAGTATTTTTTTTAATTCAAAACAATCTACCGTTGTAATTATAGACTTTATACTTTTACATATTATAAGAACTAAAATATTATTAAGTTTTAAAATATGAAATTTTATTTTTTATTTAGAATTTCAGTTGACTTTCTTTACAAGCTGATTACACTCTATCATTATCATTAGAAATGTGTGAGTTGATTCACAACTCATGTTAATTAAGAATGTAGCAATATCGACACGAACAAGGACATTTTTTCTTTGTAAAAAGAAATCTTACTTAATAATTTCATGTTAGCATGCAAATACATTAAACGGAGTGTGACAGGTTTGACGACTTAGGCCCTGTTAGTGCATATAAATAATATCAAGCTTGAAGCCTCAAGCAGATTATTATTTGTGTCCACACTCCTTAAGAATTTTGCACAAAATAATGATGTAAGTAAAATAGTACAAAAATCTAAATTAGTAAGATTTGAATAATTCAAATAATGCAGTTTTTTCATTGATTTATTTGCTAACCCAATTATTTTAGAGCTAAAAAAATTACATAACAACTCTTTAAAAAAATTTGAACTTCAAATTGACTTCAAGGAGTTATCATTTTAGCCTCATTGCTTCATTAATCAATAATTTTAAATTCATATTGTCCTTCTTTCCACTTTATATTTCTTCGAAAATTAGAGACGTTTCCCTTGGATAATATTTACACGAATCGTTAAAGCGTTTTTCACAATTTGTATGTCTCTTTCAAGACAAGAATATAGCGTCATGTTTTATACTTGAATGATTCCATGAAGTACTCATAAATAATAATTTTTCTAGAATTTTCAATATCAACATAAAAGTCTTTCAAAAAATTTGCTAATTTTATCAATAAAAATACCAATTCCGGAATGTGCGCATATCCGGCCTTGATATTATTTTTTTAAGCAAACAAATAAAAGACCGGTTTAGTGACGAGATTCATTTGTATAGGAAATCACTTAAATTTTTTGTATAAGGTTCTAGTAAAAATTTAAATTCTTCAATTAGCATCTTGATCTTTAGTTTTTTTTAACGTCAAATAAATTTAAGTTTTTTTGACTGGGGAAGATATATTTTTCTTTGGGAACTTTTATCTAGTATCAATATTTGAGGCGATTAAAAGTTTCGATTTGATGTGTAAATATTGTGCCTATAAAAAATATCTTATTTTTATTTCTTTAACTGTCGCCCGTCTCCCTGGATGACTGGTTTCACTTGTACTTGAGTATTTGAATTCCTTCTACGAATAGTGTAAATAATAAAAGTTTACCTTTCGCAACTGTCCAGTTCGTTTAAGTACAAGCGCACAACGCATTGAGCTTAGTCACTTTTTGTCAGTCAAAATGGCAAGAATGGAGAAACTTTCGCGATGTCAAACTTAAAAATATATCTTCATTTCTTCTTTTTCGTGCGATGCAAGGTTTAATCAAAAGTGAAGTGATAAGTTTTTAAAAAACAGACTAATAACTTAAAAAAAAAGTTTTTTCGAAAATGTTAAAGTTAAAGTGTTTATTAGTTTGACTAATAATGAATTAAACTTAAAATAAAATAAATTTTTTTATTTTCCTAAAAAAAAATTATTAGTTAGAGTTTAGTTTACTTAGACCCATATGTATTTACTTTCTTCACACGTGTAGAGTGTCCGAAAGTGAAACCGTATAATTTTCTCAAGGAACTGTTAAAATAGAAACTATAGAATGGAAGCCGCCCAATCGTTCTTAACAGTATTTTACACCGAAGTTCATTTTAACTATGCGGTAAGCTTTCGAAACAAAGGAGCAATAAAAATCAATATTTTATATCTAATTTGCATAAACATGAAAAATCGGGTTTCGCATAAAATGCAATTTAATATTTAAAATATAGAAATTTGTAAGGTAAATATTTTAATTTTATCAACTGAAAATAATTTCAAAGAATTGACACTGATTTCAGGAATTACCTATGATGGCAGCAAGAGGAATAATAAAAGTATTTTTCGTTTTCGTGGCTTGCATTTTGGGACCAATATCAGCACTTCGTAATCTGAAGAAGCCAAAAAGATGTCCCCCGATTACAAATGAAATACTTTTTCTTTCCGCGACCGAACTTGCAAGAAGAATAAGAAGAAACGAGGTAAATATTTTCATTCAAATTAAGAATAAATAACAGATTAATGTAATACTAATTAATTGTATTTTAAAGTAAACTACATGTTTGGTTTCTCTCATTGTAGTTAACTAGCGAAGAGGTAGTTTCAGCTTATATAGCTCGCTGTCAAGAAGTGAATCCTGTAATCAACGCAATAGTTGAAGATAGATTTGAAAATGCTTTAAAGGAGGCACGGAAGGTAGATGAGATATTGAAAACGGAAGAGAAAACAGAAGAAGAATTCGAGAAAAGTGTTCCATTGCTTGGGGTACCATTTACTGTAAAAGAAAGCATTGGGGTGCAGGGTGAGATATTTATTTATTTAAAACTATGAACAGTTTATAATTATTATCATTCATTGGTTAGATCGACATACATAACAACTTTATTTATCAGTTTACATTAGCCATGATAAAAAAAATCTTAAGTTTTATGACTCAATAATTGTGTATTTTATGTCTCGTGAGACATAGAATATAGAATGTATATAAAAATTTTTTTATTTGTGGTTTAAAATTTGCGGTTAGTCTTATGTTACAAAATAAATTATCATATACAGTCTGTTAAGTTTAAAAAAATTACATATAGATAGAACTAAAATATTCAATATTCATAGAGGTAAAACTGAACTCTATTCGGATTATAATACATACAGTTATACAAGTACAGGAATGAGCAACTCGGCTGGAGTGAAGAGGTCAAGGTCGAGATTAGCTGTTGAAGATGCTGATGCGGTGAGAAGAACACGATTAGCTGGGGGAATTCCTTTGTTAGTTAGTAACACCCCTGAGCTGTGTTTGTGTTGGGAAACATACAACAATGTCACTGGTGTTACCAAAAATCCGTATGACAACAGGAGAACACCTGGTGGGTCTTCAGGGGGTGAGGTGCGGAAATATTTCTTATAGTAACAGAAAATGGTGTTTTTAGTGATACAATCAAAGTGTGTACTAATTTGCGGTACCAAGAGTACTACTTGAATTAAGGGATTTAAGTGGTACCAGTTTATTTAAATGTTTCAAGTTGTGTTACTAAATGGTATCAGTTGATTGAAGTGGTTTAGATACTTATATTGACTGTTACTAGGTTGATTGAATTGATCTAATTTGTGGTTTTTGTTGTTTTGCTTATAGGCTGCCCTTTTAGGAGCCGGAGCTTCAGTTCTTAGTCTCGCATCAGACATTGGCGGCTCCTGTAGACTTCCAGCAATGTTTTGCGGTGTGTTCGGTCATAAGCCAACTCCAGGTAAAAATAAAGACTCCTTTCTAAAATAAAAAATGTTCAGCTATCGTTATATGTTTTTTATGGTAATCTTGAAAAAAATAAATCAAACCTCATTTTAGGCTGGGTTTCTGTTTCTGGACACACACCAGATTGTATCGATAAAAACTGGCCTTCCTTCTTCTGCATCGCCCCTATGGTTCGATATGCGGAGGACCTTCCTATGTTTCTGAAAGTCATGAGCCAGGATCCGGAAGTAACAAATCGCCTTAATCAAAAAGTAAGTTTGTATAGTACTTCGAACTTCGATGTATCCAAGCAATTGAACAAATTTACAGAATTCAATGCATTAATTTCTTTTTTCTTTATATTCAGGTAGACTTAAAGAAATTGAAATATTTTTACGTGGATCATGCAAATATCAATGGTGTCGTTCATGCTATTGATGGAGATATGAAATCGGCAATAGAACGACTCATTGAACATTTGAAAAATGCGCATGGTTCGATTGTTAAAAAGGTATTTTTATGTTGTTATCCGCTCGAAAAAAGATAAAGAAACATTTTAATATTTTATGCATGCTTTTAGGCAGATGTGAAGGACTTGAAGTACGCTTTTGAGTTCGCAACAACTGTTCTCACAGAAATTGATGGAGTAGAGTCTATTTTTATGAAGGGGACTGACCCTCGAGTATGTGATATATTTTATTATTGTATTCATTTTTAATAAATGAATTCGTGTTGTGTATGAAAATATTCTTTATTTTAGGAATGGAAGAGTGTTTCCTGGGAATTCTTGAAGTTTCTGTGTTTCTTATCACCTCATACGCTTCATGCAATACTTTATGGCATTCTGAAGAAATCTGCTGATAAACTGCCAAAGTCATTTAAAACTCGAATGGCAGAGAAGAATAAGTCTGTGAAAAAGCAGCTTGAGGTACAAGAAGTCGACATCTATTTACATCATAGAATTTATTATCTTTAATATTAACCTTTTTAAAAAATGTACTAATGATATATCGGCCATTTTTTAGGAGCTACTTGGAGACAATGGAGTCTTAATTTATCCTACATTTCCATCTGCGGCACATTTTCCGTATCAGATTATGCAGAAGGTTTGCAATGTTACGTATATGATGATTTTCAATTCTGTAGGATTTCCGGTTACTCAGTGTCCAATGGGTTTAAATAAAAAAGGACTTCCTATTGGGCTGCAGGTGAATAATAAACATCAATATCTACATTTTATAATTTAGTAATTTCAAATGAACGTGTGGATGTTAGTTTTTTTAAATTTCAGATCGTAGCCAAGCCCAATTGTGATCATTTGACAATCGCTGTGGCCCAAGAAATCGAAAGAACTTTTGGTGGTTGGCAGTCACCTCCGAGCGCAGAAGGACTTGTTTAACAATTTTGATTGCTGCTTAGAGGCAAAATCGATGCTACAGCATTTAGGAATATATAAATAATTTATCTTTTGTACAGGTACTTTTTTAAATAAAAAATCTAGTGATTTTTAAAACTGTCTTATTAGTATTACTTTAAAATATATTTCAATGTCTCATCTGTACTTCAATGCTCACTTTTCTTGATAAAACTAGTTTTTCTTTTCCCACTTAATAATTCTAAGATTTCTTCTAGATTTATACCCTTAGTTTCTGGAGTTATATGAATAACGATGAATGGACCAATAATTGCAACAATTCCAAAAATCCAAAAAGTTGTGTAAATACCAGCAGCTTCATTTACAAATGGAAGCATAAGTTTCGCCAAAAAGCCGAATATCGCTGAAGAAATTAAAGAGAGCATACTAGCTACACCTTTTACTTTCACAGAGAAAAGTTCCCCCGAATATATGTAAGGAATAGTAGTTAAGCCTACATTACACACAATCATATACAAAACCATGCTCACTAAAGGAATCCACGTAACACTTGAAACATCAGTTTTGATAACAAATTTCAAAAAGAAAAACAATCCTGTTATTCCTAACATAATGGCAGACATTATTCCAGAAAATAAATAAGCCGGCCTTCTTCCCCAATGATCAACTAATTGAGAAGATGGAAATCCTGCAATTACTTGTACACCAGTCATTATCATTGCCTCATATGCTGGACTTAAAGTTGAGCCACTATTGTTAAAAATTTCTTGAGCATAGGCTTGTATAGCTAAAAATCCGGAAAATGAATAAATAAACTCCGTGAGAAACTTAATAATTAAGGCCCTTAAACTACCTCTATCAACCAAAATTTCTTTAAAGCTACTATTTTCGGATTTTTTACATTGTTCAATATTTATCTTCATTCTTTTGATATCATCTATAACCAGTTCAGGCTTTTTCACTCTCGACAGTTTCATTAGTGTTTCAATCGCTTCTTCGTCTCTTCCTTTCAATAAATAATAATATGGAGTCTCTAGCATGAATGGAAAAGCTCCAAGTGCAATAAGAGGTGTCAATATCATAACTAAATTCATAGTCTTGTAAGAGAGAAAAGCTCCGGCTGCGTTAATAAGAAAAGCTCCCAAATTCACACAAATTTTGTCAAACGAGAGAAACATTCCCCTAAGATTTTTTTCAGTAACTTCGCCTATGTAGATTGTAAGAATGCCGTAAGTTCCGCCGTAACTTGTGCCAACTACAACCCTTGATATGCAAAGGAACGTGTAGCTAGAGGAAAAATTTAATAAAATCCAAGAGACGATCTGGGCTAGAGCAAAATATAAAATTGTGTATCTTCTACCGATTCGATTCATTGTTAGAGGATATAACAGAAGTCCGATTATTGAAGATATACTGCAAATGGAGGCCAGCCAGGTTCCTTGATGGAATGTCACAGGAATTTCTGATTTCTCGCTTGTTAAATAGGGCAATGCTGACGAAGACCATGTTGCCTGGACTCCAGTGTCTATCATTAGGATGTATCCTGAAAAACAAAGTTTAATTAGTGTAATTCATTGTTTAATATGTCATCTTGCAAAGATTATTATAGGGTTATCAAAATGAAAAAAGGTTCATGTTTACATAACTGATTAGATATCTTACTTAAGTTTAAATATAAACTAAGACAATTGGTCTCATAAACCTGAGGTAGGAAAAGTATACGCAGATTGTCAATTTAGATCATATTTGCGATTACATCTTTCACAGCACAAATGGGTCTCAAAACAAGGAAAATAAGGTGATTTTTTTTCACAAAAATAATCGATGAATAGGGAAAAACCTTGCTTTGATGAAAATATTAGTATTTTCTTATCGGGTTTTATTGCATTCAGTCCTTATTCACGTTCTTTACATCGGTGCATTATTATTTGTTTGAAAAAGTAAAACTTGTGGAAAGAACCCAGGTAATCTGAATTTTCTTATATGATAATTACCATATGCCCTTAACAGTTTGAAAAAATCTCCGTATATCCAGAGTTTCCCTTTTTTCTCATTATCCATTAAAACCTATTTTATTAAGAATTATCTTTGTTTTTTTCTATTAGTATCTATTTTTTAAATTCTATTTGTATCTGTATTAGTTTCATGCAAAACAATGAACAATTTCATAAATGATGTGAAGTAAAGGTAAAATTTTAAAGGTGAAATGATCAATATGAACATATTCTGCCTTACAAACTAACAAGTTACGTAAGTATAAGTATATAACTATGTGGCACGTACGATCGAATCGACAATGTAACTTTTACGTAACTTTTTAGTTTAGACGCCACACAGAAAAAGGAATGCTCTTGAATCAAGCAAAAAAATGTTCAACAAGTTAACGCCAAGTAAATGTATTTACTCATGAACATTTCCTATTCCATGAGGTGTTGTACGAGGTCTTACCAGTAAGAATGGTTGTAAATTGTCGAAGATAAGCCAATCCTTTATTTTCATACATTCCGTAACTCATTTTTTCGTTCTCAAGAAAATTTCTAACAAAAAAAAAACACTTTTTACAGCAAAATAATTTTTATATTTTCATATACTCTTTCAATTTTCACTCAGATACATTTAACTGTAATATGTTTTTCACAATGACTAATGGACTATATAGATAATTTAACCCGTTTCATTTTGATGGATATAGCTGCTCTTTTGAAGTCGTATAACGTTCTAATAAAAAAACTACGCACTCCAGGAAAGTTATTTAATTAACTGGTGTACTAATGTTTGCGCAAATGACTATAGTTATGTGCGCAAAGGTAGAATAGTGGTCAGTTTTCAAAATAAGTCAATGTTTTCTATTTTCAATCGCAGAATATCGTCAAAGTTTTGAACAACTATAAATTTATTCGTAGTTACAAATACTGAGTTTACATATATACTAAAATGAAAATCTCGATCCATCATTAATTTGCTTTCTATTTATTAAACATTCGCCACAGCCGCAATAACTTGCATGAATATTTTTATCCCCTTCAGAAAAATATTCTTGTTCAGGAACTCGTTACTAGCATGAGCTAGCTGAGGAGTTTTATTCACTGCTGAAAATCCAAGAGCTGGAATCCCCAACTGTAAAAGAAAATTAGAAGCTGTAACTTTTTTCCAGAAAATATAATGTAGATAGAACAATGTAGAGTGAAAGAGACTTACACTTCGTAAATAATGAGCATTGGAGGCAGCTTTATTAATGAAGGGGTTCAATTCCAGGCCATAATCATCGCAAGCCGTCTTCATAGCCTGCCAAAACCTGTTACTCTTATCCAATTTCGTATTCGGAGCGGAATCAATTTCATGTGTGACAGTGTAATTTAAACCTTCCCCAACATCCTTAAACCATTCTTGCATCATATTTTTAAATGGTTCATGCTCAACGCCAGGTGGAAATCGAATATCAAACGCGGCTGAAAATTTATTGGGGACGATGTTGATTTCCACACCACCCTATTGAATTTTTCATTGATAAATTAGAATAGTATTAAGAAGATGGACATCACAGTATATAGATGACTTTTTATGATTGGATACGTACTTTAAGTATAGTCAAATTAATTGAAGTAACATTCCACTCTTTCATTTTAGGATCCTTCAATTTTGCCTTTTCTGAAGCTCTAAAGTTCATAAATTTGTCAAGGATGGCTACCATTTTTTCTCCAGCTGTATTATCAAATAATATGGAGCCGTGCCCAGCTGAACCATAACACTCTACCCATATTCTTAATACCGTTTTTTCACCATATAGCAAATTGAATTGATTTCCTGGATTAAAGACAAAAAATAAAATTTATAACGTTACTTTTTACTTGCCATTTATATTTTCTCCAGCTTATAATTTTTGAACTAACATTATCTCACTAAAATTTTGGAAAATGGCAGAAAATATATAAGTAGAGCACGTCGGTCTTCTCATTAAAGTTGTGCTATTTTGATTAATTATAGAATTTATAATGTAAGTGTGATCAGGGTTTTAGTGCCATCGTTTCGTTATTAGTAAGGGCACTAAAATCCTGCCCCTAATTATACATCATAAATTTAAAAAGTAATTAACATTGCACTGTTTAAATCAAATAAAAACCTTAAGGAGGATATCTACGGCACACTGATATATTTTCTATAATTTCCCAAAATTATAGACGGACAAAAAAAAATATATATATACCTTCAGCAGCTCCTCCCTCCTCCAACCCAAAACCAACATTCAAATCTTTAAATTCTTGCGTCTTTACAAAAGCTTCCATCCCAATAAGTCCAGATTCTTCTTCTGGAATAAATGCTATGTGAATTGTTCGAGAAAAACGAACTCCACTCATTTTTAGGCGTCGAACCGCTTCTATGTGCATAATGCTGGCACTTTTCATATCCTGAGATCCGCGTGCATAAATGTCTCCGTTTTCATCCATATGGGCTTCGAATGGCGGATATTTCCATTCGTCCTGAAATTATAACGTTCACATATATATACCAAATATTTATAATACTAATTTTAAGAACTTTTAGTGTTTTTAACTTACGGCAAAGACAGATACAACGTCCATATGTCCACTCAAAAGTATTGATGGCTTTTCTGGTTCGATGCCTTCCCATGTTATAATTAAGACTGGTTGTTTAGGAAGCACTTCCACTATTTTTACTGGGAGATCCAGAGACTTGGCTTGTTCTTGCAAAAATTTTATACAATCATCTGAAAATTAGAAAAAATTTATGGAGTGAAAGAAATTATACCAATATAAGGATATTGTAATAAGTTATGAATAAATAATTGTAATTAATAATAAAGATATACCGTAATTGACATTTGGCTGCACTGATTCAATTCGAAGATAATCGCGAAAATTTTTCACAGCTAACTCATCGAGTTCATCTTCACTGCACTAATTGAAATAAACGCAATTTTCGTTAGAGTAATAATAATTCCAAGTTGAATATAATTATGATAAGGATGGCTGGTAGGAAATATTACCCGTGTCTTCGTGATGACTATAAGAATTTGCAGGAATAGGAGCTTTCGAAAAACGTATCTTATTGTTAGTGCCATTTTTTGTCTCAAAGTAATCCGGCACCTTCGTGGGATGAATTTAAACTGATAATTTTTTTTATATTATACTTTAGTTATGTAATGATTAATTGCAGTGCTGTAGTGGGAAATTTTGACGCCCCGTGGATTTCCACGCGGACAATAGCTTCGAATATTCTTATATGACAAAAAAATGGTCAAATCCATGTGGAAAATGCATACCGATTTCCGTTTGGAAATCCACGAGGATTTAATGATGATCAGATAGAAATATTCGGGCTAAAGTAAATCAGTGCGCCCTTCATATACTCCCCCACCCCAATTTCTCCACGCAAAAAAAATCAGTCTTTATTTTCATTTCATGGTCAATATTATAAATACAATGAATTAAAAAAATATGATCGTTTTATTTCAAATACATTTTTATAGCATTTACAACAATATGTAAGAATACGAGTATCAAAATAAGTATGACTCATTCCTAAAATTACAGTAACAACTTCTGTCTCCTTGCGTTCACCCTTGCAAATTCATCTATCAGATGAATTTGTATTTGTATTTGTCTCATGGTTGATCTTAAATAGGTTTAGAATAACTGAAGTTTACTAAAACTTCTTTCATTAGAAACTTGTTTTGTTTTCTCGAAACGCCATTTTATTTGTGTTTATAATGTGTCGAGAACTTGATTTATTTGCAAATCAAATTTTTGTTTTAAAGTTTGATGAAAATCATCATCTTCTGATTATCTAAGTCCATTTTCTTTGTTTCACGGTTTCTCTTACTGGCCGGGGCTAGCTTGGGTACCATACACTCTCTGCTATTTTTATCGAATCGCCTTATGCTTTGTTAATTATATTAATTTTTTGGAGAATTTTGTTCCAAATCAGAAGAGTGCAAATAAATTGGAAATTCGTTTGAATTATTAGACCTTTTGCGGTTGCCATTGTATCTAGATTTGATTGATCACACGAATATCTACATAATTCTTCAAAAATATTCGAAAAATACAACGGACCACCTCGTATCAGATAAACGTTTTATCGTCAGTTTTAATTTCTTCATCAAATTTTTCCACTGCGAGGTTGAACTGGAGAAAAATGCGTACACTACTTCCATAATACCATAAAACGTGACCATTTCTAGGGTAAGGTAAGAGAAGCTGCCTTATTTCCAACGACATTCTAGCTTTAGAGAAAAACAAAACACTCGCTCTGAGTAGTACTCGAGCGAGAAAATCGACAAGCGGTATTTTGATTTGAAATAATTTCTCGAAGAATATTAATTTTTAATTATTTCCTATTTCCAAAGAGATCGGAATTTATCTTAAATTTACCGTCCTGGCCAATTGCCCCGATCGATATTAATTATCGATATAAAGATGAAAGATATCATTGTCCTTATCTATTTAATTGTTCTGAACTTTGGTATAAACCTTGGAGATCTTTAAATATTAACTTTATGCACACATTTTAACATATCAATTATAAACGTTCCTTAAAACTTATACGCTCGTTTTAGTTCAAATATTAACGTTATAACTCTAAAAACAGACTAAAAATATGGATAAGATAAATTTCTTAATAATTTCGAGCGCTGCAAATATTTAGAAACTGCCAAAAAATCTAGTGATTTTTAAAACTGTCTTATTAGTATTACTTTAAAATATATTTCAATGTCTCATCTGTACTTCAATGCTCACTTTTCTTGATAAAACTAGTTTTTCTTTTCCCACTTAATAATTCTAAGATTTCTTCTAGATTTATACCCTTAGTTTCTGGAGTTATATGAATAACGATGAATGGACCAATAATTGCAACAATTCCAAAAATCCAAAAAGTTGTGTAAATACCAGCAGCTTCATTTACAAATGGAAGCATAAGTTTCGCCAAAAAGCCGAATATCGCTGAAGAAATTAAAGAGAGCATACTAGCTACACCTTTTACTTTCACAGAGAAAAGTTCCCCCGAATATATGTAAGGAATAGTAGTTAAGCCTACATTACACACAATCATATACAAAACCATGCTCACTAAAGGAATCCACGTAACACTTGAAACATCAGTTTTGATAACAAATTTCAAAAAGAAAAACAATCCTGTTATTCCTAACATAATGGCAGACATTATTCCAGAAAATAAATAAGCCGGCCTTCTTCCCCAATGATCAACTAATTGAGAAGATGGAAATCCTGCAATTACTTGTACACCAGTCATTATCATTGCCTCATATGCTGGACTTAAAGTTGAGCCACTATTGTTAAAAATTTCTTGAGCATAGGCTTGTATAGCTAAAAATCCGGAAAATGAATAAATAAACTCCGTGAGAAACTTAATAATTAAGGCCCTTAAACTACCTCTATCAACCAAAATTTCTTTAAAGCTACTATTTTCGGATTTTTTACATTGTTCAATATTTATCTTCATTCTTTTGATATCATCTATAACCAGTTCAGGCTTTTTCACTCTCGACAGTTTCATTAGTGTTTCAATCGCTTCTTCGTCTCTTCCTTTCAATAAATAATAATATGGAGTCTCTAGCATGAATGGAAAAGCTCCAAGTGCAATAAGAGGTGTCAATATCATAACTAAATTCATAGTCTTGTAAGAGAGAAAAGCTCCGGCTGCGTTAATAAGAAAAGCTCCCAAATTCACACAAATTTTGTCAAACGAGAGAAACATTCCCCTAAGATTTTTTTCAGTAACTTCGCCTATGTAGATTGTAAGAATGCCGTAAGTTCCGCCGTAACTTGTGCCAACTACAACCCTTGATATGCAAAGGAACGTGTAGCTAGAGGAAAAATTTAATAAAATCCAAGAGACGATCTGGGCTAGAGCAAAATATAAAATTGTGTATCTTCTACCGATTCGATTCATTGTTAGAGGATATAACAGAAGTCCGATTATTGAAGATATACTGCAAATGGAGGCCAGCCAGGTTCCTTGATGGAATGTCACAGGAATTTCTGATTTCTCGCTTGTTAAATAGGGCAATGCTGACGAAGACCATGTTGCCTGGACTCCAGTGTCTATCATTAGGATGTATCCTGAAAAACAAAGTTTAATTAGTGTAATTCATTGTTTAATATGTCATCTTGCAAAGATTATTATAGGGTTATCAAAATGAAAAAAGGTTCATGTTTACATAACTGATTAGATATCTTACTTAAGTTTAAATATAAACTAAGACAATTGGTCTCATAAACCTGAGGTAGGAAAAGTATACGCAGATTGTCAATTTAGATCATATTTGCGATTACATCTTTCACAGCACAAATGGCTCTCAAAACAGGGAAAATAAGGTGATTTTTTTCTTAAAAATAATGGCATATGTAACATAGGGAAAGACATTGCTTTGAACAATATTAATACACATTCTATATAGAATTTACTTGAAAGAAATAATTGTAATTTCAAACAAATATTTGAATTTTCATTTAAAAAATATGAATTCTTATAAGGAAAGGTGAACAACGGATATAAAGGTTTTATTTAAACTTTTAAATGTGTGGTAAATTGAAAAAACACATGAAGATTAAAATATTATACGAGGTCTTACCAGTGAGAATTGTTGTAAATTGTCGAAGATAAGCAGCTGCTGGTTTATTCTGAAAACTTTCGTGATACGTTTCTTTGTTTTCAGAATAATTTGTAGCTAAACAACACTTTTTCCAACACAATAACTTTAATAATTTCATATTTTTTTTCACTTTTCACTTAAATACATTGAAATGTAGTATTTATGTATTAAATTAATTTTTTTCGATCTTTCCTCGCTTCTGATTTTGATCTGCGGGTTTAACCAAAATTTAGGTATTTTATCGTGATAAATTATTCGAAGCCTGGATATATGAACTGTTCCCTTGAATTCTTATTACGTTTTAAAGGAAAATCGTAACAATCTAGGAATGTTTTTATCTGATATACTAATATTTGCACAAATGAGAATCGTTATGTGCACAAAAGCATATTTATAGTCAGTTCTCAAATTAAGTCAATGTTTTCTTTTTTCAATCGCAATACATAAAAGTTCTGAATAATGTAATATTAACAATTTACTTGCTACAAGTACTGTACTATTTCCACATGGAAATAGATATACTTGAGGGAAAGGCTGGTCTTAAAAAAATGTTTATTATAGATAAAAAGAAAGATTTAAAGTACAGTTAGTCAAAAGTATTGGCACAGAACTCTTTAAAGTATTTAATATTTTGTTGCTGAGCCCTTTCTTCTTATAGCTTCCTGATGGCGATATGGGAATTGATGAAACTAATTTTATTACATTAAATAATTTTATTACATTACATTCATTTTATTTATTACACTCACTTTATTTAGTTCAAAATATTGTTTTCATAAAACAAAAAATATGGACCAAACAGATTTCTGAACAATTTAGTCCGCAGAGAATATTTAGAACCCCGTAAAAAAGACATCCAAATACAGGAAAAATGAATAAAATAAATTAAAATCAGTGAGGTTCAATGACATTAATCAACATTGTTAGAAAACAACCATGCCTTCTTTAAGAAATATTTGTATATCTCCCCTTTGATTCATCAAACCCTGGCCGGCTGAATACAACTATGTAAAAAAAGGAAACAATTGAAAGTAGTTCATTTTGTCTAAGAGAGGGGGGACCCGCCCCCCTTTTCTATTGGGAATGCATTTACATATTTTTAAAGCTGTGTATGTTAAAAGTAAGTTACTCTCTTACGTGTTTATTTACGCGTAGTGTAAAAGTTTTAAAATTGATGCGGAAATGAAGTTTCTTCCTTATACCAAACAACTGCAATGGTCAAACAGTTTGATAGTTGGTGAACGGATAACCGGCAGTTCGTTATTCACTCTCGTGTCGAGCTATACGAAGTTGACTGATGGTCCTTCAAAAACATTCTCAACATTATTTTTATATGTATAATGATTTAGTTTCTCAAAATAGTGTGAACTAATTCTACTGTCATAACTTTTGTGAGAAGAGATCTCTAATTTTTATTGTTTATTCACTTGGAGTCTCGGTATACAGTTTAAAAGGCAAGAGGTGAGTTTAAATTTACGCAATTGCCTTTCGTATTCTTCTAACTGATAAAAACACTTATTCTCATTCATTAAACAATAGAAGTGGTAAAAACATGAGATTGGACAGAAATTTTACGATATACAAAAAATAATACATTGATCCATGGAAAATTTTAAATAACAATCGCTTTAGCAGATTCAGAAAATATATACAATTTACGATTAGTACATTTTGGGTCACTCATCAGAAACAAGCATATAATTTGAATCGACTTATTGAAGAAATACCTTTAATTAAGTTTTGCAGTACAAAATAATCTTTTTCTATAAATGATATGAAAATTCTTTCATTTCAATGTCATCTCTTTAAGATAAAAACTTTTGCATTCTCTTCACGTTTGCTATACATATTTGCTTTTGTGGAAATTGCAATGAGTACATATTTCAAGTTATACACAGGCTTCTTTGAAAAATATGGAATTCTAAGTAAATGTTGGGTTTTCCAAGGATGATTTTATGCATAATATTTAAAAATATGCACTTGGCACAGGGACAATCTCCGACCTTTACACTTTAGAGGAAAAAATTGTAGATGTGTGGAGTAATTTGTCTTTAATCAAGTTGAAAAATTATTGCAAAGTTCACCTTCACCGAAAGGAGTTTAATTTTTGTTACACATTAATTTAAGTCCGCACGTATGTAGATACTTATGAAAATATAGAAACATACATACTATATATGGATATGTGAATTCAATAATAATATGTACAAAAAAAATGTTTAAGGGCATATGTTACTTAATCTAAATCATTAATTAATTAATTACAAATTTAGTTTCGCCCACTTTAAGTTCGCAATAATAGACATTTTTCATTAAAACAAGGCCATTTACCTCCATAAGAAACGAAGGTAAATTTGGCCAAAATTGGCTATCACCTATATATATCGCTCCAAATATTTTATTGATATTTTTGGATTATCGTATCGACATATGCATATCATTGCATATCATTAATTATCTGTCGTTTATCGATACAAAGTCGATCCTATTAGTAAGCCGGTTAAAGTTCAAGGCCAGAAAACCACTCCGAGCATGTTTACAATAATTATTACACCTTCCTTAAGTAAATATAGGTTTCAGACAATAATTGATGATTTCTTTTCAAGAGGAAGGTTAAGGTTAACACGTATAAATAAATGTTTCAAATAAATTGATAAAGAAAAAACTTACAGTAACATGGAAAAATTTCGGGTCTTGGCCTCAAAAACTAACTTTTTCTTACAGAAATATCTTATTTCAGAAGTATTTTTATGAAAAAAATTCTACTTAGTGGTAAAAAATATTTGCTTGAAATAGTTCATTTAAGTCGTAAATTTAATGAGGTTTGCGATTAATTATTACAATTCACGACCTATGGGGACTCCAATGTAATCATTGACTTTGAAATAAACTTTAAACTCAAAACAGGAATCCAATTCTTGCATAATTTTAAAAAACATTAATTCTATGCTGTTTCTTGTACTTTTAAATACATTTAAAAAATATGCTTTGATTAAAAGCATCAAATATTAAAATGATTTCAGTATTTTTTTTAATTCTACATTTGCTGTATATTCTTTACGTAAATGTAACACTTATTCGATATTTTCATTGAAAATGACCGCAGGTGCACAACTTTCACTGAAAGTAAAACTGACGGATTTTAAATAAATGCACTTTATTTTACAATACGATTTTTAATAAATAAATGTGGGTCATGAAATGTTCACTCAGAAAAAAGTCTTCTTAGAGTAGATCAAAAAAAATTTTTTTGAATAAGAATTATTTGTTAATTGAAAGAATTAATACTCTTCGATTGAAAGAATTAATACATTATTTTTCTTTGAGCACGTTTAAAAAATTCTTTTCATTTAAACAAACACTTTTCTGACTCTTTGATCTTTAACATAAAAATGTTAATTGCGCTTGCTTTACATGTTACGTGATTGAGGTGGAATTTAACCCACATTGATCGGCTATCATCTAAACGAAAAGAGTTACCGAGAGTTGAAATTATTCCCTTTATGGCTAATGGTCACGAGTTACCAGTTAAAAGGAAATTGCACTTGCAACAGATCAACGGACCGCAAAAAATACTTTCCAATCTTTTTCTATGATGAGAGTGCATTAATAAAACGTGCTATTGAATAATAAAGTTACTTTTATTTTAATATTTGGGTTTTACACAACTCCAGGAATTCTAATATGAAAATATTTTGAAATGCTTCCACATGTGTGTGTGAATGTGCATCTTTATTGAATTATTGATGAAAATTAAATAACTTAAGATAATAAATAAGAATTCAAACATTATGCAATAATTGAGTTGCGTCTGTCATATCAAAACAATTTGTTATGTAATAATTTACCTCGAACATGATAAGTTTATATTACATATGTTATTTCACGTAATCTTGCAATTGCTACAAAAAAATTATAATGTTACTGAAGAGTTCTATATTATTCGGTTTCCTTTCTGAAACGAGTATATAAGCAAAGGTAATAGACATGTCTATAAGTTGATGACACGGCTCGTTAACATTGACTCAAGGTCATCGAATGAAGGTCCTTTTTTGCCTTGCTTATACATATTTCCTTTGCGGTGTTTACATTTTCAATGGGGAATGCATAACATTAAATAGAAATAAATATATATGAAAACCACCCTAGAAAAACGCAATTATTTCACGATTTCAGATAGGATAGAAAGTTGAGCAATTTCAAATAGGAAGTACTAAAAAGATCCAAACTAGACAATGACAAGTTGGTATTCTTAAAAATTGAGATTGCATTTGGAATTTTAAGATAGCTGCTGCTGCATACTTGATGCAAAATAGAACAATTTCAAGCAGGAAATGTTTAAAAATTAAGTTTAAGAAAAGTGTGAAAGCTCTCAAAATTTAGATATGAAGAATTTGAGAGACGTGCAAGTATTACTAAAAAAAAGCTTTCGAATCAGCTGCAGCACTTTCTATTTCATTGTGCCAAACAATAATAGATTCGTTGTTTAATCTTTAGAAAAGTGTACGATTCGAATTACTGTCACGTGTAACCATTTCGATTTACAGACTTAAAAGTTTCTTAATTTCAGAATGGATTTCACTATTCGACTTTTTATGATCCTGTTAAAATATGTAAGAAAAATCTTGCATCCAATTTATTGGCTTCTGAATCGCCAAAAACCGCCAGATCTTCCACCCCTAAAAAATCCATTTTTGTTCATGAGTGCTAAAGAATTAGGAAGTAAAATTAGAAACAGAGAGGTAATATTTCTTATACGTAATTAAAATTTATGGTAGAACTTATTAGGAACTTGGTGTGTATTAACATAAAGATTTGCAAAAACAAGATTTCAAGCGAGGCTGTGGTAGAAGCTTATATTGAACGGATAAAAGCAATAAATCTTCACTTGAATGCTGTCGTTGAAAATCGCTTCGAAACCGCAATGAGAGATGCAAGAGCTTGTGATAAAAAACTTGAGGCTGGAGGGGTAAACATCTCAAAATTAGAAAACGAGCAACCTTTTTATGGTGTTCCATTCACTGTTAAAGAATCTTGCGGTCTAAAAGGTACATAACAAATAAAATGAAGTGCAAATATTTCTTCAAGAAGGTTGGATCCAAATTCTAATATCTCTGTACGTTTTGTTATAGAAATTAGACAGTTTTTCAATGTGAGCAAAAAAAAAACCTACTCAAAAAGTTAGAAGTTAGAACTTGAACCCAACAACCTTAATATTGCATTTAGATCTTGTGTCTAATATAAGATCATAATTATGATAATTTTTGTCTAAAATTACACCTATTTCTGAATTCACTTTAGGGTATAGTCAAACAGGATGTACTTTAGTAAGACGAGGAGAAAAAGCTTTCGAAGATGGTTTAGCAGTGCAATCATTAAAAAATGCAGGAGCGATTCCTTTGTGTGTTACGAACACACCGGAGATATGTGCAGGTTTTGACTCCGCAAACTATCTTTACGGCACTACAAGTAATCCTTATGATACCAGGCGAATAGCTGGTGGTTCTTCCGGAGGAGAGGTAATTTCCATCTGAAGATAAATTACGAAAAAAAGCATTATGACGACGTTTTGATTTATTTTTTTTTGTAGGGTGCACTACTTGGTGCAGGGGCATCATTAATTGGAGTTGGTTCTGATATTGCCGGTTCGATTAGGATACCATCTCTCTTTAATGGAATATTTGGTCATAAGCCCTCTCCTGGTATAATTAATAAATTGACAAAGAGCTAACTACCACGTTTAATTATTTTCAACTATCTGATTGAATGTTTTAAAATTTTCCGAATTCCAGGAATTATTCCTATTCAAGGACATTTCCCATTGTCAAAGTCTGCTATCTTTCAAAAATATTTGGTTCTGGGTCCTATGACTAGATACGCCGATGATCTTATTTTGGCTGTGAAACTTATGAGTAAGAATTGTAAAGAGAATTTACGGTTAGATGAACCGGTTGATATTGCCAAGCTAAATGTACATCATATGGAAGAATTTACGAGAAGTATAGGGGACTTATCAGTAAGCGATGATATTAAAAATTCTATAAAAAAGGCTGCTGAATTTCTTCAAGGTAGAGGCGCTAATGTCCATCGTGTGAGTCTTTATTTATCTTTAATGAACTCACAACAAAAATTCTTGTAGAATTCGTCCATTTTTATTTAGGTAATTTTAAAACTTTAACATTTTTTAGGCAAAGATTAACAATCTACAGGACGTTTACGAGATAGTGGTAGTAATGTTCTTCGCTATGGAGGATATGCCCCAAATGTTAATAAACCCAGATGACCCAAAAGTAAGTGCTTTACTCTCAAAATAAATTAGAACGTGAAAAAAGCTGTGGCAATATTCATCAACTGCGTTCGCCATACAAAAGATAATTTCTATCATTTTCGCAACTTTAATATTTTCAGCATGAAAAAAATCCGTGGGTTGAAATGGCAAAAGCTCTCTTTGGTTTATCCGATTACACAAAAAATACAATTTTAATGAAAATGTTGAAGGATACTAAAGGATTCACGACTGAGTCGAAAATGGCCAACTATCAAAAACTATGTGAGGAAATACAACTTGCAATGGAGGTAATTGCAGATCACTTTTAAAGGCATTGAAACCAGTTTCTAACGTTTTCTAACAATTTGATTTTCTCATTTTACTCAACAAATATTATAACTCGATATCATTTGCTCTGTAGCGCTATTCACTTTTTAAATAAAAATATGCATTACAGAGCAGATGTATAACTTTAATGTATTTAATATATTTCGTTTTAGAATATGCTGAGAACTAATGGAGTTTTGTTAATTCCGTCTTTTATAAGCCCTGCCCTTGTACACAATGAATCAACTCTCAAATTTGTTGGCGCAGCTTATTGTCTGTTATTTAACATTTTTGGATTTCCATCAACTCAAGTTCCTATGGGATTGAACAAAGAAGGCCTTCCAATCGGATTTCAGGTAAATCCCATAGCTGTGTTGCCAGTCCGAAAAAAGTAGAGAGGTTTCCCGTGCTTATTTAAAATCATGAACTTATACATTTTTCTGCACAGGTGGTTGCTGCTAGAAATCAAGACAGATTATGTTTAGCTGTTGCAAAGGAGCTTGAAAGAGGTTTCGGTGGCTGGGTACCACCAAATAGCATTTAATGTATTATTATCAAGTCGTCTTTATAGATTAAAAGCAACTAAGCATCACGCAGAATATGTAGAATACGGGATAACGTTATTTTTTTCAAGTTTAAGCAAATTTTGTAAATTTAAAATCTATATATATATATATATATATATATATATATAAAATCAAAGTTAAACTCTTCTCTATATTTATTTGGAAGTATCATCACATTCTATCGTCTTTTACATTACGAAGAAGCTGCAAAGATTGAACTAAATAACCACTCGAAGGCGAAGCTATAATACATTATGAACTTAAATATATGTTGTATTTACCATTGCGCAGTTATTCATTCGCATAAATACTTAAATACTTTGAAATATCCTGATAGAGTTTTTTCTAAAAAATACTCTAAATACGAATATTAACTTTCAACAATGAAAAAGAGAAGTTTTAAAAGTATTAATCGTAAAAATTAACGTATTTTTCACATCTTTTGATAACGGATCTATGAGAATCTTCTCTTTTTTATATAAATCCTAAACGGCAATGTTTTATACTTATAAACTGTATTCAGTGTTTCGTAAACAATAATAAAAGATTTTTTAAATTTCAATAGTGCATTACTGCAAAGGCACTGAAGGTACTTATTGATGGTAATTTGTTGGATGCAAGAGCTCTTTAAACTGATAATCAAAGAACCACGTACAAAAAAAAAAGCTAAAAACTACCAACTCACACAATTATTAGTAAAATTTTATTGCTAAGAGACTGATGACTGAAAAAGTCTCTAGAGTTTTTGCATCTGTTTATGAAGTGGCTGGTGCATCATTCCTGACACTGGAACTTAAAACACGTGGTGATCGTCTATCACGAATGGGATTTATTTCTTGCGGTCACCGGGTATGACGTAAGGCTTGCCGCCGTGACGTTCCCACTCACGATTAAACTCATGTTCCAAGATCTCAGCTCCACGTTTTCTCGTTAAACCAGTCTCGTCCAGACTCAGCTCACACATTTGCATGTCGTCAATGCCTGTTTTCACGAAGCAAAGAATAGAGGCGTGAAAAAGATGTGCAAACGGTGAATAAGAGATTAAGAATGATAAATAACTAATCACCATATTTTTTGCTATTCAAAATTTAAGTAATATCTAAAATTAAGTGTCCCTGATGAGTCTAATCTACCTCAAATTCTTTTCAGTGTTAGTTAAAAATCTTTTAACCTTTAAAGTTCCGCCTTGTCTTATCAAGTTATCAAGATATAAATTTTGTTAAGGATTTTGTACATACCAGCAACTAATAGAATAGGTGGCTTATCAGGGTGCAACTCCATCTGTCTTGCAACATACTGTCCATCAAAGTGGGCATACCACCAACCCCTTTTTCCTCCTGTGTTCGGATTATCAGATTGTCCAGCTGCAGACGGTCGAACAAAGGGAATTCTGAAGAATCTTTGAGAGGATTCTACAATCGGTTGTTTTAGTGGTGTATGTGGCGTTCTTGATGCTGTAATGTAAAGAAAAATTAGACAAAGTATGCATACGCGAACATAAAGCTAATTTAAATCACAATTTATTCAAATTATTTACCTGCTTCCATAATAGATTTAGGCGCTCTTTCATTTTCATCCATTGTCGTGCGCTTTCTATTTCTTGCTTTCCAAGCGTGATACACTTTGAGTCTGCGATGAAATTCGTGTCGACATGCCTAAATTAAATAAATAATTTAATTAATTAATTAGATCTGAACTTTTGTTAACTAAAAAAAAAGAAAAAACATTTTGTACCTCAAGTAGCTCAATATCGCAGGAAGTGTTAATGGCATCTCGTAATTCTGAATATTTCCACTTCGATAGGTCGTACTTCTTATTCGACATCGCTGCTTGTTGACTGCGAACTTGCTCTGACCTAAAGGAAGTATTATTTTAATAAACTTGAAGGTGATTATAGAACACGTAGTATAATTATATATTAATTAAAAAACAATTTAGTATACATTCTCGAAGAAAATTACATCAAAGTATTAATTAACACGTGCAGGAAAAAAAGCATTTCGCTCTAGAAATAGTTATTCTATAAAACATTGCAGAGCAAAGATAAAACTACAATCAAACTACAAACATCCTTCATAATTATTTGATTCATTGCCAGAAATCGTGCAGGCCATCTACCAAGAGTGCAGGGATCCATGCTAGTTAAAATATTGAAAAAAGCATACGCAAAAGTACTGGAGATTATTTAATATATTTGCATGCCAATTCCCTGAAATTTTGAATACCTTATGAGCCTATTGTTGCTTGTCGTTGTTACCCGTGCGTCAGGACCGCTGTCAATTGCAACAGAAAGTAAGTATTTTTTTTACCATACGTCGCGAGTCAGAAATCAAGTCATGATTAACAGTAAAAATTGCAATTTTAATTTATATGGGCTTATTTCAAGATTTAAAAATATCAAATTTTGAAGTATAAGTCTGACTTGTTCTGTATAACCTTTCACAAGCATATACAATTTTTGCCCCAAATAGCAAGTATTAAATATATCTCACAAAGGACTGTCCAAATCACATTACCTGCGTGCTAAAGGAGGGGAGTCTTCTACTTGTCCATTGGATTCCTGAGCAAGTCTGAGTGCCAACTCATGGTCTCTTCTTTCTTGCTCCAGGATTTCGCGGTAATGGTTTTCTTCCATCGCTTCTTTCTCCATTTGTACCTTTATTTAAATTTAGAGAAGATATTAATTTTCAGAAGGTATTTTCAGAAGGAGAAGCAAGTGAGGCAAATTATATAAAAATAATATAATTACTTGAAGAGCAGCCGCAGTTTTTAGATCTTCCTCTTCCTGCCTTCGTCTCTCCACCTCTTCAATCTTTCTCCTACTCTCAATTTCGTGCCTCTGCCTCCTATTATCTTCCTCTTCCTTCTTCTTCCGTTCTTCCTCATCTTTCCGCTTTTTCTCTCTCTCCATCTCCATCTGAATCTTTCTCAGTCTTTCCTGTTCTTCAGCAATCTTCTGCTGTTTAACCATATCTTGTAGCGAAGCCATTTGTCTGTTGACCTGATTTACTAAGTTCGAATAGGTCGCATCAATCTCTGTTGCTTTGATCTTAGGATTCCTCTAAAAAAAACACACATAAAAAAGTAATATTATTGTATCTTCTGTTAATTCTTTCTATATTTTTTACCAAACATAATTTTAAAAAAAACCTTAATTTTCTGAACTGCAGCTTCCAATTCAACCTGCAGACTCTTGATGTCCATGATGCTCTTTTCCTTAGCAGTTTTCAACTGATTCGAAGTTTCCTCCATCCTTGCAAGCTGGCTTTTAAGGTTCTTAATTTTAACGATGCCTTTGATTCGCGGTTGATGTTGTTTTTTGGCTATATACATCCGCGCTGTTTTTTGAATGACGATCAGATGATTACGACGATAAATGATCTTGTTTTTCACTGTAAAGGAATATTTAATAAAATCAAGGCAGATGGGAAAAGTATTTCGGAAATAGGAAAGACAATTCACAAATGAAAACTCTTACGTTTTATCACAGATAAGGCACAGAACTGCATTTTATTCCACCTCGATTTCAAAAGCCATTTCTTCACATTAGCTACAAGCTTTTCCAAATTTTCTGGATCTGATTTCATGATCTTGTCGAATTCGGCGAACTTCCCAGGCTTGAAGAAGACTCTAGTTATTCCAAATTTGAAGTCTTTCTTGTTTAGATGTAGACTGTGAAGCAGAGCCTTTAATTCAAAGAAAGGATTTAGTTATTCAGGTCACTTTTAAATTTAAAATCTAAAAAATTTTTTAAATCATGACCATTTACCTCGCAGAAAAATCGGGGATCAAGTTTTGCGAGTTCAGGAGGCAAGTAGGACTTATACATGTTGTAAAGTTCCTGGAACGGAACTCTGCTTGGATAACCATGTTCCATCAATTCCAAGACGGAAGTCATGCCGGAACAGCGAAGTTGACCGAGAATGTTATTTCCATCGAAACGATGAGCAACCATTTCATTGTTGGGTTTAATGCAACGAATGAAATTCGTTCCCTGTATACATGCAGAAATATTTCATCAGCTTCAACAGATTCATTAGAAATATGAAAGCCACAAATGAGTACAAAAATGCTAACTCACGTTACTCTTAAGTTTATCCATTAGTTCGCCTAATTGGGTTTTGAATTTGCTACCGACGCTGATGAATGTCAGCTTCCCCTTTTGACTAGAGTGATTGGCAAATTGGATGCGAAGGAACTGGTTGTCACTTTCTTGGATTAGACCTTCTAATGAAGCATGAAGAGCGTCGTTGTTCTTTTCGATAAATTGATTCTAGAATGCAAAAATTAAATGCAAGATATTGCTAAAAAGCCCTGATAATATCTAATCTCTAAGCAATTATAGCCTGAACATACCGTTTGATAGCAAACTCCGCCAGCAAAATGTCGAATAACAAAACCCTCGTCGTCTCGAAGTTCTCGATGAGCCTTCAATTTTGAAGTTCGAGGTAATGTGATTCTAAAGTGGCCATTCCATGTTCGGTGAACTTCGCTCGTAAAGTGGGCAAAGCTGTGCGTTGGTAGTTTGGATTCTTCATCAAGTAAGCTGAAGATACCAGTATTCTTAGATTCGATGAGATCTGGAAAACCCAAAATGAATATCAAGTGCTTACCGAATTTTACCTCAAATAAAAATAAGTACTAACCAATGCAATCCTGATTGTCAACGTAGGAAATCTTCGGTACATTCAGAGATTCTCTAGCATACAATTCCTGCTCGTATTTAAGGATTCTTTCATTGAAAAACTGCTGCAGTTTCTCATTGCAGTAATTAATACAAAACTGCTCGAAGCTGTTCACCTTGAAGTATTCTAAAAGAGGAGAGATTTATTTGAATAAACGATCTTCATCAAAATAATCTAACAATGAAGCCTTACCAAATCCAGCAATATCGAGGACACCAATATAGTAACTGGAAGCTTTGAAGGGGATGCTCTTATTAATTCGGGCCACGATATGATCGAAAAGTTTACTGTAAATGGCTTTAGCAAGTGCATCTCTAGCATTGCTTGCTTCGTAAACTTTAAGAGGAACCCTGTTGATAAAATTCATAGTTTTCAAAGGGCTTAAAAATTATTGCTTGTTTATTTTCTTAGTCTGTGTTATTTTTCCCATAATGCTTACATTATCACAGTTCCTTTGATGCCTCCACGACTCGTCTGCATGACCTTGGAAACGAGGGACTGTCGAAGTTCTTCGGGATCAACTGATAGTAACTTGGCTGACATCAAAACTGCCTTCTCTGAACTAGGAGGTATTCTCGAACCACCTTTGGTGTCTTCCGGATTGTCTTCAAAAGTGATATTGCCAAGATGAAGAACGGCAGCTACCATCGTGTAAATCTCCATTTTTTCAGCATCCGAAAGACCGAGACGACTTAGTGCCTATAAGAAATTTCCATAATTATTCAAATTATTCAAATTCTAAATGAATATTCTTCTTTTGGAAACTAGTTCCTCGTACTTGATCCATTGCAGCAAATCCGTCAACGTCATCAAGAATCGGATCATGAAGACTCCCTTTGCTATTCTGTTCTAGACTTTTCTGAAGGTTATTTAACTTTTTCTCAGAAGTGTTATTACAGAAATATTGAGTACATCCATTTCTGAGGTAATGATAGTCATCAGGCTTGGTGATTCCTAGTTTGGCACGGAGTTCAGGAGGAGCACCAGCACACATCATATAGAAAACGTGATAATTCCTTTCATCAGAACTTTGAAGACAGACTCTGGATTTTTCCAGGAGATAATGTGAAATGTAGCCACCGACGACTTGGCATTTGCCATCGAAATGCACTTCCATGAACTTCCCAAATCGGGAACTGTTGTTGTTCCGCTTGGTCTTTGCATTTCCGAAGGCTTCGAGCACAGGAGTAGCTGTGACAGAAAGTTAGGTCAATTGAATTACGAATAACACCTAAAATTGGCTGAAACTCCATATGTCATTACCATCTAGAATTTTTTGCTCAACTGGACCCGCAGTTGATCCCCAAAGGTCGCACAGATATCGGAGAAGGTATTTCGTCGATTCTGTCTTTCCAGCTCCTGACTCGCCGGAAACAATTATACTTTGCGACTGCTTCAACACTTTCATGTCCCTGAAGGACTTGTCGGCTAAAAGCAGCATAAAACGTTTTGTATTAATGAGAGCCTTTACCTTTGATCTAAGAATGACGAAGAATTTTTGACGGCAGTAATAAGTCATTATGAAAATACTCACCAATAGCAAAAACGTGTGGAGGCGTCTCTCCTAAAGATTTTCCCTGATAGTCCTTGATGGTTCGAGGTGAATAAAGGTCCTTGACCTCGTAGTAAGGATTCACGGCGATTAAGATATTGGCGACGTATGTCTGGAATTAAGGTGCGACTTTTATTTTCTTATCTTTTCGCTCAAGAGAGAAACCCATTATCAATTAGGAGATAAGATTCTAAATTAATTTCTCTTTGAGTCAACTAGAGAAAGTAATTCTCAGTACTTTCTTCCGGAAAATTCGATTTGATTTAAATTGACGTCAATTATTAAAAACTAGCAATCTTATACCAGTGGGAAACATAAACAGTGGGAAATATAAAGAAGATATAAAATTTTCAAGAGCTTTAGAGATATTTTATCGTATTTTAAATAGTTTTAAGGAATTTAAAGGAATATCAAGTGATTTTACAATCGAAATTAATTATCAACAGATATTTTGAAGAGAAGAATTTTCTCAGTAAAGCAAATACTTACATATATCCTATCTTTGTTATAACGAGTACGTATATTATTTAGAAGAGTGGCTTCGTTCAGGTACATCAAGGCACCTGTGAAATAAGGAAAAGCATTCCTTTAGATTTTTCATTTTGAGAACAAATGAGAACAAATGAAATCTTAATTCAAACTACTGTGCAGCTTTTCAGAGTTGATACTAAAAGGACTTTCGGCTGGATTAGTACAACTCAATAAATCTGGTAATGATGCAATTGAAATTTGAAATACGTAAAACGAGTGTAGAAAACAGGTTTCAGTTGATTATTCACGGGAATTAATTGCTAGAAAAAACTGTCATTTCAAGTACTTAAAGTTATACATTAAAAATGATATCTCGTTGTTAAACTTACAATTGTCCTCAACGTCTTTGGTGTATTCGCCTGCAGGGTAAACTTCGTCTAGAGGACAAGTACGCTGAGGGTACTTAGCGTCCAGAGGAATGATAAGGGCATCACCGTCAACCATGTCAACGAACTTTCCGACGATGAAGCCCTCCTGGGAGTCCCTCACCCAGACCTGCTGATTCTCCATCTTTCCGATTGTTTCTAAAATCCAAATAAGTATAACCCACTTTAATCAAAACTAATTGATATAACGATAAATATCCTCATAATTCACAAAAAAAGGTGAAAAGTTCACAAAAAATGTAATTCCACTAATTGTGGAATGATTAGATTACTTTCGACTTAGAAAAGTGAAAAATAGTTTATAGCGTCCTTCGCAGTGTAAAAGGCACATAAGCTTCATCGACCGTTCACGAACTCGCACTTTTATTGCTTCTTGGTATAACTAACTGAGCGTCCGTTCAGAAAAACATAAACGATACAAAGTTAATAGCCTCATACAGTTATTTGTTATCAAGGATTTTACCCAAATCGTAATTGTTCTGCTTTCTCGCTTTGAATCTATACTTAACGAATTTTACTTTAAAAAATTTTTAGTCTTACAATTAAGTTTATTTACATGTTTTTACTTTCTACATAATTATTTATAGTTAAAACAAGTTTTATGATAGTTTACGAAGCATGACTCATGTTCAAATATTTATTATCGGGAACTGATTATTTCCTAATTTACTTCTACAGTACGTAACTTTTATTTACCTGCATTTAACGAATCTAAATTTATCTAAAAGTTTAACTAAAAATGTGTATCAATATGCAAAAACTCTTTGGATAAAGCGAAATTCTGACGTCAATGCAATATGTGCTGATATGAATCATTTGGATTTTATACGACTTTCATCATCGTGATAATGTATCATGATAAGCTATACACTGAAAATTCTTTTTATCTGTAAGTCTCGACTTTTTAAGTCGTCTATATAAATGCCCTTGAAAAGACTTAGTTAAAACAGTGCATAAATTTTTGGAAACGTTATTTTAACAAACTGAAGATATTTTGAAGCTTTAAATTTGCTAGTATTACAATTGTTGATGCCATGACCGATGAGTGCGGAACAAACAATACACAAGTCTCAAGAGTAACATTTTCGCGACTTTCTCTCACTTTTCGCGCTATGGGATTCCGATTTCTCGAAAGCTATCAGCGAATAAGTGTAGTGAAGGCATCAAGAACTTTCGTTTTCGTTTCAGCGGCTATAAACATAACATTGATACGCTTTACCAATTTCGCTTTTGTTTCTTATACTGTCGTAACACAACATCTGCAGTATTTTTCGTACAAAGGAAGAGAAAGAACTGCGAAGTTGGACAGTCTCAATAAAAAATGTTTTTTAGTTATGAAAGTCATAAGTAATGAATACCAAATGAAATAAACCATGAAGCAAAAGTAATGCGATGATTTAATTGTCGGCCCAACAATGATTATCCTTGACTTAATTTTTTAAGTCATTGACATAGCTACTTTTTCTCTTTTCAAGATTTTCTGGGGTGAAAAGAGTAAATAAAACAATTTAAAATTAGCAAAGTGCAGTGCAAAGAAATACGTGTCAATATATTGATAGCGAATTCCGTGCTATGAGATCTTGATATGTTGCTTATAGGAATTATAGCACTTATAAATGATAATAAAAAAATATTGCTTTCATAACAATTTAGACTCTCACGTTAATTTATTATCGTGACTGTAACAATTTCAGGATGATCTTATATCACACAGTGTTATACTTTTAGACCAGATATCTAGATAACAGATATAATGGATATAAATATATTTCGCCTTTTTCCTGTAGTTCATATTCCAATTTAAAATTCAGTTGAAATGAACTCTAGACAAAGCAACCCTAAAAGTGGAGAAGAGAGATGGATCTGAGCTCCAACTCCTATTATAAGCATCCCGTTAGGCTAGATCTCGTAACGGTAAACGTGAGAGAGATCCTTGCATCGATCCTTGTGTTAAATCAAATCTTAGATCTGTACTCGTGCGTTTCTGCACTCTACTTCAATTGAAATAAATTCACTCTCTTTACTCCTTTCAATGGGAATAAATAATTAGATAAATATCACTCTTTTCTCTACCGTTGCCTAAAAATCAAAACAGCGTCTTCGGAAATTATTATCCAGAAAAATAACATTGATAAAGTAATTTGAAAAATAGAAGATCTTCTAAAAATAATGATACCCTGATATTAAATCTTTTGGTATTGGCAGAGTATTGAGCTAAAAAAATAAAAATACTATTTCGAAGGATCTTGGTAATCAAAAACAATAAATGGCAAGTGAGAGAACGAATGAAGAACAAATCATTGCATTCGGTTCATTCACCTTCCTCTCGATGTCGACCAGCTGTTACACGATCGTTTTTCTTTCAGAATTTCTTATACGGTCGAGCGGACTCGCATGAGTATTATTCCGGATTCGAGAGACTAGATTATAAGAGACAGGTAAAGATGAATAAGAAACGAAAAAGAGAAAGAAATCATTTATAGATGATTTATCATAATTATAAGTAATCACACTTTAATTTAATGCCGTTATATTTCAATTTTAATCATTTATCATATGTTTTTTCCATAGGTATACCGCATTTAAAAGGACTTTCTTTTACTAAATATGGACGTTTTGATTTAATAAAATACAAATTAAATACCATCATAGCCATTATTGATAAAATAAACAAATAAAGTATCCTATCTCTTGACATTTTTTGGAATAATTCCTTCACTCAAAAAAAGTTCTGGCTCTGGAATTTGTGGAAAAGTTTAAGAAATATAGTGTTAAATATGCCCTTACTATAAATTCTAGTTAAAAGCATTAAAATTTTTTGGTTCTTTTAATCAATTTTCTGTGGTTAACATAATCAGTCTAGCAGAAATTTAAACTATGTTGTCGGAATTTTAAGAAATTTCCCATGAAATCTCTTAAAATATTTTTAAATCCTTTAAAATCAGTTTAAATTATTTGAAATTCCTTAGAATCCTTTAAAAGTATTTTTAAAATCCTTTAAATATTTCTAATCTCTTGAAGTCGTTGGCGTTTAAAACGTCACAAGTGTCATGTTGCAATAGTTTAGAGACAATAGGAAAATGGGGAATTGGAAAAGACATGATTGACCTGGTAAATCTTTTGTGAAAGGAGAAATTTGATTTTGATTTCACTGATGTTTCGGCCTGTTTCAGCTTGAACAAACTTGCTTGAAAAATGTATGTCGCATCCCGACGGAAATCAAAATCGGCTTCACGGAAGCGAGTCCGATGTCAGTCAAATATAAATGAATGGTGACGCGTATTTATATATGAATCACGAGTGTATGTAACTATAGAGTCCTATACCTGCTTATAAAACGACAAAGGGCGAAGCTTAATGTTTGAAAACGACGGGGAAGCCGGAAGTAGCAGGTGGGGCTGAAATGCAGGAACTGGGAGACATGCGTCGTTGGGTTTATATGTATTAACGCCTGCAAATAAAATTTGGAGGATCTTTTTTCGTGAGAAATATAGTTGCCTATCTCAAATGATTGAAATGTATATCTAATAAACTATAGATGCCTTATTATTCTGATGGAAAAATGCATATTCTTCTTAGATCTTAGCTACATAGGTTCTTCTCCAGAAAGTAATAAACGCAATGCTGCAATAATTCAAGAATTACTGCGAGCCACTTTTTATTGTTCGCGAAACTGCTCTCTTCATGCAATGCCTTCATTCCTTACGAGGTCGCGACCTTCTGCTGCCTTCGACTACATTTTACTCAACAGAAATGGTTGCACCAAAACTGAATTCTCTCCTGATTTTTATACCCCTTATTTGTCCCGTGGGGTCATTTTGGGAGTCTGGATTCGTTAATAATCGAGAAAGTAAGAGGTGGTCTTTGTCGTCATGGTCACTGAACCTGGGACAGCCACTTTGTTTGCCACCGTATGCTTTTTATACCTTCAAGAGTTACGTTTACGTTACGCACTATAAGCATATATTCAGTGCAGAAGTTAAGATACGCATTCCGCCAGATCTGAGAGATATGTACTTGTAATAAAAGAGTCACAATATGTTTTTTTCAAACAACTGTGTTAATCAACAGTTAAATCCTTTGTTACTTTTTTTCAATCAGAAAAAAAAGGGGACGAGATAAGCCAGCAATCATGAAAAAGACGAGAACATTTTTAAACATTTATAAAGATGTTACCTAAAGCCATTTCAAACGAAAATAAACTTATGAACGGTCTAAAATATCAATGCCACGTGACGTGGCGCTTGTAACCATATTTCAGGTTTTCTGGCATCACATTTAAAAACTAATAACTAAAATGGATTGCTCTTTGCAGATAAACGTAAAGAAAACGACAAGGAACGTTTATATACTGGCTAATATTAATTTTTTCTGTTTGTTTTCAAGTAGATGCCTGAAGAAATGAAAGCCGGTAGGGTATAAGGAATTGGATTGTGTATTATGAAGGAAGCTAGTAGTTCCAACTTGAATTATAAATCGGGGACGACGACCCGACCTCGGAAGAAAGGACGAGAGAATCTCGACGATAAAGGTAAAGTAATTCCTATCCGTCTGGGCAAAGGTGTAACAATAAACAAGTCATTTTACGATAAAGAATATGCAGAATTAAGACTATACAAGCAATCCTTTCAAAATTTGCTTTACTATATATTGCGAGCATAAAGTTAAATTATCAGGGTTTTTCTAATATTTTTATTCCAATAAATGTGTAAGTAGATATATATTAAAATAATTGAAAATTTAATTGTACTGCGATCAGAAATAAACTCCCGGTTTTTAAATTAAATTCCCGTAATTTGCCGGTATGCATACACAATACACATATTCATGTATGGTAGTTTATATTCTGCAATTTAAGTACATACTTATCTACAATAATATATGTTATAACATAATTGTTACGTGCACAACTGTATTTTTATGTAATTATCGGATGATTGATAAATAATATAGACACGTGGGTGCCCATTTAGCGTGAAAGCATTGAGATATTGCATATGAGGATACAAAAACGTGGGATCACTTAAAAACGCCTTTGCTTATTGAAGATGGGTAATATGGGTATTATTATATGGTTATTATTATGTTATTATCATGTAATTAAAGTCGTAAATGAGGGTGTTTGCTAAGAGTTAAATTATACAGATAAACGCATACAACATACATTGAAATCGTAAAAAGTAAAGTTCCTTTACACGAAGATGTTTCAAATATTTTCTCAGACAAGAGATTTGCTCGAGTTTCACTAGAGGAGAGCAACGAAGGCCGAGTTTCTAAATGTGCTGAGATTTCAAGTAATACACCAGAGAAAATTTTCAATTATAATTTTATAATTTATAATAATTTGCTGCTTTATTCGTTATTATGATTTTCTCTTTTGTCTTTAATGCGAAGAAATTAATTAGTTGGTCAAAACTTCGGTCAAAACTCGAATAGAAAGCGAGGATTCACGCATGGCAGATTCCAAAATTGTGTAACTTGGAATAATTATAGGTAACGATCCTTTTCCCCAATTTTAAAATCAATTTTCAATCTTGTGAAGGCGAAACTTTTAGATTATACTTTCATATCATTGAGATTGTAAATCATAAAAAAAGCTATAATCCATTGTGATACATATATTTTGCAGAAGCTCCACTTGCAAAACAGTCTACCTTTATTCAACGTTCGCCGAACGAACTAACCGCTCAATATTAATAATTGGTGCAACCTTCACACGATGATGATCATTATGGTCATCGAGAACGATTAGAGATTCGGATCGGAACGTGGGTTGAGCTCCGTAGCCCATTATAAGCTATACATGAACATTGAACAGGATCACTATTGTTCCAGAAGAACTCAAAAATCATCAAGTTAGCTACTGAACCTAATTCACACTGATTTCCATTGTCCAGAATATTATGAGACTCTCTTCTCATGACAATTATTGATGGCACTGGTTATTATGTAAGTGGAGAAAGAGGTGAAGAGTCGCTCTCATCGAATCTCGATTCTCAATTCCTTATAAGTAAAGTTGTTCTTGTAAGATCTTCTTGCCGTGACTCATGCAAGGTAAGGAACATAAGGAGGTTTCTTGATCTACCGGGCGTGCAAATTTACATACACTTGGATCTCAATCCGTGCGGAAATAAATAGGTTCTTTTTAGTTCCGGCAACAAAAGTTCACTAATAATTCTTTAAGACAATGTTTATAGCGTCGTTGAAAAAATTGACGAGCCGTGTCCTTTTGTTCGAAAAATATAATGTATATATGCGGAAAAAAGCGTCGGAATAGAAAAAATGAACTTATCTTATTTAATTTCTCCTTCGGGACTATGCAGAAGGTGCACTCGTCAACGCCTAGTACAATTAACGAGATATATCATATATCACATCAATTAGCACTGTTAATGATTTACGGGTGTCCATGACGTGTTGAAATGTTAATTTTACATATAGTGTGAACTTAGATAGCCTCATATATGGTTCATAATGAATAGTGCATCCAGATCACAAGGCATGAAAATAAATAAAATTTCATAAACAGTCATTACTTTACTCTATAATTTATAGTTTTCGTTGCCAAATTAAGAAACTCTATATAACACAAAAAAGGGATATATTATTCTATTTTATTTACCGCTTGCGAATTTCGTTGTTTTTGAATCACAAGGCATGCATTTACTCTCAGTATCTCGATTCGTGGGCAAAAGTGAGGAGTGGCTCAATTAAACAAAAAAGAATCAGAAAAAGTCCACGTGGGATCCTTTAGCAGCAAACAATCACCACGAATGAAACCGAAAGTGCCATTGTGCAGGAAGCGGGTGAGAGCGTGTCTTCGTCTTGTCTTATACTATAGTCGAAGCTCTGCGAATAAATGCTGGAATAGCGGCTCCCGACTAGAAATTCCGGAAAAGTTCAACGCGATCCAAACAACCTGTTATCAGTCACGGGTAATTATTTCTTTTAGCACGTTTTGTATGAAAATGCGTTTCTCCGAGAATCTCAATTCTATCCTTTTGAACTGAAGTGTGAGTTCGGACTCTGGTTTCAGATTCATTCGGATTGGTTCGGAATGAATTTCAATCTTAAACTTTCGTCGGGGCAACTGTCTTATTGTGTTTGCAAAAGTAAATGAAAAATCGAAATATGAAAGAAGTTATAATAGAAGTCCTGTCTGACCCGGAAAAACTGTCTATAATACAAATCATAAATGTTGTTGTATAAATTATTGTTTACCTCATAATTTTCTACTTCCTTACATGAATCTGTATAATAATAAGGACATGAAAAGATAGCCGCATGAACTAATTTTAACACGCATCCACACCTTCGTGCGTTCTACTCTTCTACCTGAAGATAAGAACTGCATTGAACTCACACTCGCATAGTCACGAAGTTTGTAAATTGCTGTGAAAATTTCGTCACGGTCGATGCAACTATTATAACAGCTGATTTACGCAAATATGTGAAATTCTGTAAGAAAAATGATTCTCGAAGAAAGAGACATTTTTTGGACGTAATTTCGCTTACGATCCAGTTTAGGCTTCATAAAAAATGCAGATATGTTTTGAGGACAAGATCTTAATATGGAGAATAAAATTTTGTTTGTACGCGTTTAGGTTTTCTTCTTCTTTTCAAGTTGCTTATTTAATCCGTTGAGAATAAAATTAAATCCATTTCTAACCATAAAATTGTTGTTATCAGCTTAATATATCTCAACAAGATATGACCATGTAACATATATCAAGAATTGTATTCCCTCCAATCACTATTGTTACGAACAAAATATGAGTATCTTTTATCGCTCGAGATAATTTGTTGCTTTATTAGCTTTTATAGTTTCAAGGAAGAAGAAACACCTTGTAAATGAAATCAACTGTTTGAAAAGGAAGACGCACATACTAAATTAACTGAATACCAACTGAAATTTAACAGTGAAAAGCTATTTCGCAAGAAGCGCAATTTCCCCAGATTTAAAAATTGATGGTTTTTAAAAATCTGTTAAAACTAAGGATCTTAATCGCAATCTAATGTAAATGCAGAAAAAATCATCATAGTAGCATTAAAAACCCACTTTAGGTGCGGAAGAGAGGGATTGAATTATAACGAATCAGCTCTACACTGTATCATATTCTATCTTGTTCATATTACGTCGTTATATTTTTACTTTTATCCAGCAGATATCATCAGACGAAAATGACCAACGTCTTATGAAAACAGGTGTATATGCGATACTTTGTGAACTTTTACATCTGCTTACTACTTACTTTTTAAATGTAACAGACTCCAAAAATAAAGTAATAAGTAAAATGATGAATAATAATAATATTAATAAAAGCATGCATCAAATTTGAAATATGTAGTTTTACAAATGAAAACATATATTCCTGACTATTATTTTCTTTTTGTATCTTAAAATATAATAATATAAATCCATCATTTCTCGACTTTCTATCTTCAATACCAATTAATTTGGGAATTTTATTTTCTATCTATATCATTTTGTTCTATGTTTTTTGCACGGCTGAATCATTATCCTTTTATCAAGCACTTGTCGAATCAGATAAAAAATATTGTCGTTGCATAATCTTCATTTAAAATTCTCACATATCAGTAGAAAGAGAGAGCTAAGTCACCATTTTTCCAAAAACTTCGTTCCTTTTTATTAGTGTTTTCAATTTGTAAAGTAGTACAAAATTGACCTTGGGCTGCAACTATTCATAATTATTAGCCAATTATTTGATGTCTGTGATGTTCACGAAGTGTCATGAGTTTGAAAAAGAACGATTTTAGTTGAAAGTTTGTGATTTCTTCGCTGTAAATTTCAATGACAGAAATGATGCTAGAGTAATTTCAGACAAAAAAGACGGTAATGATTTAAAAAAAATGAAAAAACGAAGAAGAACGCTAACCTGGTAACCGGATGAAGGAGAAACAGAGCCAAACAAGACTAAACGAAACACACGGCGCGCAGACCCGCACTTGACTGAAAGTCGACAAAGCGCTTTTCCAGTTCGTTAAAACTCGCCAAACTTCGTTTGTTATCGGTATTGCCACGCGGACGACGATCACCTGGCAAATCCCGCGATCAACGCGATCTCCTTTGAAAGATCACCTGCACTTTTTCATATTTTACATGTGAGGTCACATTTATAAAAAGAATTTTAACACTAAGGAAAAGAGTCAATCTGTTGCAATTTTCTAAAAATTATTTTCAGTATATCATTTTTTCTATAGAAGAAATTGTAAAAAATGCGAAAACTGAAAAAGCCATTGTTGAGTTTTTTTTAACCAGCATTCTATTTGGTACGTTACTAGTTAAAACTAAGGCTATGCATTTACCATTACTTTCTAAAATTTTGCAAAATACTTTTAATTTTGAAAATAAGTAGTTTCCGCTAGAACAAAAAATCATGCTCGAGTTTTAGGTTTTAGAAATATAGGAATTCAGTAAAATACAATGAGATGCCTTACATTTTTTTGTAATAAAAAAATATATAATTTATTCAAACTAAAAATATATAAACTTACTTCTAAATACATCAAAATGTTTTAATAGCAGACTATTCAGATTTTCGAAATATCATAGAAATTGTTTAAGCAAATTATTTTTTACATGTTTAATTATCTATTTCGTCCCGACTTCAAATACAGATTCAGAGATTATTTGAATACAATTTAGAAGATTTTCTAAAATTTGATATTATTTTATAGCGATCTTGATCAACTTAGAGATAGCGTATCGATATTAATATATGGCAAAATAAAGAAGAATAACTCCTTAATCTTCTACCTCAGCAGATACTGGTTCAAAATCCAGAAAGGAATCAAAACTCCATTCATGTAAGTGGTTTTCACCTGTAATAATAATAAAGCCAATATTAGAATACATATTATATCTCTTTTGGTATTATTGTTAAGTTTAATAACTGATTTAAAATTTTTCCTTACGGTCTTGAGATACTGAATCTTAATATCTGACTGTAGAATCCGCTGAATTGTTTCAGAGCAGATTCATGTCTGCAAATCCTTATAAATCACAATTGGACTCAAGATAAAAGTGAAGTATCAGTATCTCCCTTTCATCAACTATGATACCATAATTAACAATAGTTCCCATATTCAAGGATCACAACTTCCAGTCTGCAACAGAAATCAGCTTGTATTTTTAAACTTCATTTCAATTAAAATACATATGAAGTTAAAATTAAGTCTCTCTTTACTTACCAAAAATATGTAGCTGCCTTGATTTATTTTGCCGCTCGATAAGCGCATCAAGTCATAATTTTTCTATTTATAGGAAAATCTTCTAATTTTATATATTCACATTCATAGAGTTAACCATAGGACATATGTTAAAGCACGTTACAAAGTATTTATCGACGAGATATAGAAATACGAAGTACAGAGTAAGTAATTTACTTTTAACAAAAAGAGCTCAATAAATAGAATTAAACCAATAAAAGAGATTCCACTGACAATGTTATGAATCTACTTTCCGATTAATCCAGTTTATTTAAAAAATTCAATTTACTTGTGTACGCAAATAATTCGAAATATCAAAAAAGTCAAGCAGAAAGACAACAAAAGTTATCAAAGAAGTTAAATAAAATTTACATTAAATCTTTATTAACATGGATTTGAATAATTTTTTATAAGATTAAATTACACGATTTCTTGACGTTTACATTATTTCGATTTATTTATTCGTTGCTTTTGGCATGGTTGTTAAAATTGTTCTCTTAAATAATAATAATAATAATAATAATAATAATAACTGAATCAAATCAGTAAGTTTTCTATTGATCAACAGCAATGAAAAATCCTTACTGACTTTACTCAATCACAGCAGAACAGATATACATTTCATTTAAAAAACGACTGCACTTGTCTTATGAGTAGAGTATTTTTTTAAACCTGAAACAAATAATGAGATTAATTTATGATTTCACAAAAAATTGCTGGCTTTCATCCCTTTACGAAATAAATTAATATCATTTATGGTTTTTAATCCACACTGAGGATATGCATTATGCACTCTGAACTACCAGAGAGCAAACATATACATTCATGATTAAAATTTCCAGCAAACAAAATTTGTAAATGCTCAAGAATATATAGTATATTATGTACTTCTTCTTTTGGTAGTAAAACAAAGTTACTGCCTAAATAATTATTTTATTACTTTTTTACTTTTTCATGAATAATGCTCATGAATAATTTAATATTCTTGATTTAGATTTCCAGTAAGCCAAATTTGATAATGTCTAAGCTAAGCATAGCAATGGGAATTTAAAAAAAAAACCCGTATTATTGTAATGAGCGACTTGAAATGTTATCATTATCATTATTGCTTGTAAATGATTTAATTAGTAATCGTAAGGAGCAAATATTACCCAGACTGGTTGGAAGTTTTTGTATATTGACAGTACTTATCATAATCCGATGAAAATTGGTTGCAAAATATCCGTCCATTCTTCTTATAAGATGCTTATAAACATTTCAGAAATCAGAATGTAGGCTTGTTGGGCTGTTAGGCACACACAATCAGATTTATTCTGTAGCAGATCTGTATAGTTAACCGAGTTAATCAACTGGCACACGTGGTCTGTTTCCGTTAATCCGTTTAGAGCATCTTTGACTTGACCAGAGTCACTGTAATCTGCATGCCATGCACCATACAGTTGAGAAGAAGGGCAAGAACTAATATAACAATCTAGGAAAGATTCTTGGTTAACCTTTGCTCCAGAAGAGGCAGCACCTCCTGAACATTAGAAATTGCCCGATAATTCAAATTTACAAAGGGAATGTAAAGGCAAATATATATTGAAATAATCTAAAGAATTAATTATGTTAATATTCGTCGCAAACAGGTTTATTCAAGAAATGACTTTTATTAAAATTCGAAGTTTGATTAAAATAAAAATTTTAATACTTTGTCTTACTTGAAATTTCGTGCATACTTTAGTTCATATATTCGTTTGATTGTTTACATTGCGATTTTATTGTATATTTCTTCAATTAGTGCATTCATTGACAAAATATATTTTTTTTAAATATTTCCAATAGTATATCGCAATTTTTCATATTGCAGAAAAATTGCGAAATACTATTGAAAAATATTTTTTTTGTTAGTTACGTATACGTACTGACGAGAATGAGGAAACTTCCGTGCAGATGTACACGGCGTTGGCTTACGACGGTTTTTTTTTAAATTAAGGATGAAGTGATTTAGGGTGGCTCTTATTTATTCTAGGAAAAAATTTGTTTGCAATTTTTCTAACGCTACCCCCCCTCCCAGTTTGGTTCCAGTTTTATGTAGAAATAATTCGTGTAAAATTTGAGCTTAATCGGACTAAGGGAAAGGGTGCCCCTGGGCCCCTGAAAAAAAAACCCATTAAAAAATCAGGGTTGTTTCTTTATTATGCAAAATATTAATCATATGCAAAAAAGCATCATACGAAAGTTATAGATCTATTAAAAATGCATATATTTTTATCTACAACTTTTTCTTCTATGACTGACTGTTTTCGAAAAAAATGCGAAAAAGTATGCTTCAAATAATAAGCTACTCCAAAAGTACTCTAGTAGATTTTAGTCTATATATGTGTCCTTCCCTGTTTTCGGAGTATTCTTGTCCAAGCGCTACCAACTAATATACTAATGTAGTAATGTAGTTGTACTGAGCAGATGTTCTTCTAAACCTACAGGAGCCGTGATCCCAGCCCACAGTCAACGTCAGTTACGTCACAACCAAGCCACATATACCTGACGCAGTTCTCTTTCAGATACGAACGAGTCAAAACAAACTTTCATGTCAGAATGTCTTCTGCCAGTTTATTACGTGAAAAAATTTATTTACTTGGATATTACTGCAATAAAATCAGTGGAAATAAATTGCCATCAAATAAAGACGTTTTAAGTGTGTTATTTTTCAATCTTCGCGTGGTGAAGTTAAGTTTACGCGAAAGTGCCAGACTAACATTGGAGCATGTTATTATTTTTTGGAAAAAACGACGAATTCCAACTCAGCAAATACGAAACTGCATCCCAAAATTAGAATCTTTGTACCAAGAATGGAGGCAATTACAAAAACACGCTGGGAGAACATCGGAGGCTCATAAGAAAAAAGAAGAAAATTTCAAATCGAAGCTTGAGGATCTTTTCGACATTACACATGCTAACGCTTTGGAAATTATGACCATAGAAGAAGATAAGTATTTTTTAATGAGTCAAACGTTAAAGGGTCGACAAGGGTTTCATGTTCGGAGTCGATTACAAGAAAGTTATAAGAGAAAGAAAAATTGCAGAACGAGAAGAGACAGCGTTGATGAGAAAAGAACGAAGCGATCTTGAAATTGAGCAACTAATTGAGTAATGTATAAAAAATTTTCAATCATGCAATTTGCAATACTTCTAATTTTTTCACATTTCAGTTTTTTAATTTAATTTTTCATCATTGAGTCCCTTATTTTTCTTTTAAAGCTGAAACTACCGAATTGACGCCATCTACAAGCGCCAGCAGTTTGGAATCAAATACAGATATAAATGTATCAGTTGCTGGAAAATCCACTGATAATATTATGGTACAACCTCGTCTTTCAGAAGATACAGAACTGAAATTTTCATCACCAAAAGCATATACGCGTATATGACTTCACGAGTCCGCAAGAGTGAAAGACTCCGAAAGACTGCTGAGGCGACTCCATCAACAATGAAGTGAGTTACTGTAGTAGATCTCTTTGATTATCGATGAGAATCGATAATTTTTTTAAATCATGTGCCCGCCGTCTTCACCGTGCACGTGGTAGCAAAACTATAGCAAATTCAAACATTAATCTAATCTTGCGTACACTTACTTGCCGTAATTATTCACTTACGTAACCCTGCAACGAAATTGTTACAGATGATTCGTGTATCAAAGTTACAACACCAATCTTACAGTACTGTTACATAAAACTTATGTAACATTCTTACGAAGCTGTTACTATAATGTACGTTATACATAAATTATAGAATTACGCCGTTACGTTACCCTTACGTAACATTGCTACGAAATTGTTATAGATCCTTCGAGAAAAAAAGTTACGGAACAAATGTTGCATGATTATTACATAAACATTATGTCAAATTGTTAAGTAGCTGTTATTAAACTGTTTATTAAAATAAAAATTGTATGTGGAAATTGTTTTCTCTATAATTTTCGATAACTAAGGACTTAAACCGACTGTACAATGATTTGTTATGTTGATTTGGTTATCAATTTCAAACAGGAAAAAAATAAACATTGGATTTCCCATAAATAACATAAATTTTGGACCTTATTCCAGGATAAATTATTATACGAGATTAAAATTAATTATAAGTGTTTCTAATCAACACCTATTTTGCAATTTCGTAGAACAGTAGAATTCCGCTTCACTTATCAGATTTTATCAAGGAGTTCGTTATTCGCTTAGTAACGAGGGTAACGAGTTTCGTCGTTTGATCAAGACTGCTCGAAGTTCAAGTGTAAATAGTATAACGGCAAAACATGAAAACATTATGGATGTAGAAATTATCTTCTAACAAAAATTTTATATTCAAGACGATAAAACTCTTAAAACTCAATTCATGTATTAAGTAGAGAATCATTTACTATATATATATGTGAAACTATGAAAACGGTATTGATTCTTGTCAGATAACATTTCAATCTTCTCGATCATACAGAGAAACGATAGGTAAATTTTGTTTCGAATACTTTTAATATTGGGGAATTTGAATTTTTTAGTATTCATGTGCAAAAGAAGATACAATAAGTTGCCATATATCAGTCGTCCCCTTTTAATTTTTGATAACTTAGAATTCTAACCAACTGTATAGTTATTTGCTATGATAATTTGATTCTAAGTTTCAAACAGGAAAAAACTAATGAATGTATTATCGGATTTTCCCAAGCATAATTCCTGGACTTTAAAGATGTGGAAAAGAAGACAATTTAAAAAATCCTGAACAATACGTCCTTTTAAAAAATTTTGGCATCTAAATATATCTGCTATTTGGCAAGTTAATCCTTATTTCATAATATCTATGACCAAGATAGTTCAAAGGACAGTATTATTTTCCTAAATGATCATTAGCGGATCTTTCTCTCTTTCTAATTACCCACAAATTAAACAATTTAATTACGCAATTTGCAAACGTAATTATATTTTATATAATGTACAAGTATTAAATGCTTTTTCCGTCAGCTTGTTAGTTCTTGTTTTTATAGTGCAATGATAGTTAGATTAATTCAGTCTTTACATGAAGTATATAAAAAAATTATTTTTCGAATTTGTATCAATTAATGTTTGTCTGTTTTCTGTATAGTACATTGTCATCAGTTTTTCTGTCCACACCAATTAGAATAACTTATTCAAAGGAGGAAATTTGAAACTGGCGGTACTGCTTACAATAATGGCATTAATAGTAAAGCTAAACATGCTGAGAGTTAGCCCAATACTGGCCAGTATAGATGAGTATAAACAAGTAGGAAAGAATATTCAGAGGTGTTATGGGAAAAACAAGTAGGGGAAGTTGCAATAGCTAGTATTGCAATATGTGGGAGACTACTGTATTGTCTGGTACTGAATACTGCGCCGCAGTTATATGCCAAGTCCTAGCCGAGTTAACTTTTTTACTATTATAATAACAAACTGAAATTTCCACCCTTTCATATATGCTATTGGCGCCTTAGGGAACTAAACAACTTAGTTAAAAAGTAAAAATGATAAAAATTTTTTTGAGTGTATATGGAGCTTGATGAATATCGGAAACACAGTTTTTATATCAATGTAGTGGAGTTATCATTTAGATAATTTGAAATTGATGGTCTCCGAAGGCTTCATGTTATATTTTACTACTACCTACAAAATAAACAAGTTAATTACTCAATTTGCAAACGTACATATTTATTTTATTATACAGACGCTTTAGTTCAGCAGCTTGTAGTTCTTGCATTTATAGAGCAAAGATAAGTCAGATTAATTCCACCTTACATGACGACACTAACAAAAGTAAATTTAAAATGGCTAAAGAAAAACTGCAATACAATTTTGATTTTGTTGTAAAACGTAATCGTTGGAGTATGAAAATCTTCGGTTTGTGGCCAACCGAGAATGGTCGTTTTTCTGAATTTCAATTTTATTTGATATTTATATTAATGTTCATCTCATTGATTACAATGGCAGCTCATGTTTTAGTTACGAAAAGCATCCTTGAGAATCTGCATCTGTTTGTTATAATCATATCATTTGTAACTTCGATAATAAAACACACATTTCTTAAAATAAAAAAAAAAAATTTGGAACCTATAATACAAGAAATGTCGAGTGATTGGAAAGAGTTCTCGAAGCTGCCCGAAGAGTCTCGGCAACTTATGGTTTCCAACGCTAAACATGCAAGGTTACTTAATTTGTACCTGTCAATTTCGATGTATTCTGCACTAATTAGTAAGTATGGTATAATAAAAATCATTTTTCTAGTTTATATCAACTAATATTTCCTATTTGCAGTTTTTTATAGAGTTTTTCTACCTTTTCAGTTTATCTGTTGACACCGATGATTCCAATATTCATGGAAAGAAACTCGGTCAACAAAACTGTTAGGACTCTACCCTTTAAATCATATTATTTTGTTGATTCTGAAACTTCACCGGCGTACGAAATTTTCTACACCTTACAATGCATTTGCGCTATTCCAGTTGGAATGATAATAGCTTCGACTGACTGCTTTTTGTCAGTATTGCTTTTTCACTTGTTTGGACAGCTGGATGTAATTAGTCGGGATATTGAAAATATGGATGTCAGAAGCATTAAAAGCATTATTCAGCGCCACAGTCAACTGATAAGGTACTAGGAGGCTGTTTTTCAGTTCATAAGATCATATTTTCCATTATTGTAGATCGCAACTGTTTTACAGGAACGCACAAATTATTCGGCAAGCATTTAGTACTATAATGTTAGCACAGGTCACTGGCAATGTATTTATATTATGCATTCAAGGTTACACGATGGTCCAGGTAAAGACCTTTTTACTGTATAAAAATCCTAGTTGGAACGATTGATTTTTCATTATGAAATTATATGAAAATTACCTACTTTTTCCTTTTGTCAGTTTACGGCCGCTAGGAACTCTCTTGGAATACTGACTTACATTGTTTACATGTTATTCTCTACATCCAATGATTTCATATACTGCTTTATTGGAGAATCTTTAATTCAAAAGGTAGAAAATATATTTTAAGATATTTGTCCTTCTTTAATAGCTTTCTAGACCATGTTATATTGTTTACAAAGAGCGCATCTATCGGCTATAAAATCTACGAATTAAAATGGTACGAAATGAAACCACAATCAGTGCGTATGCTGCTTTTGATTATTATTCGATCTCAACAACCTTTGCAACTTACTGCAAGAAATTTCTTCTCTATGTCATTAGCTACGTATACAAATGTAAGCATCTTCGTCATAAAATAAGAATACTTATGCGATTTATCATAGAAAATTAATTTTTCAAAGAATTCACTTTTATATCTTTTTTCTTTGCAGATTATATTATCCGCTTCCTCGTATGCATCCTTTCTGCTGGTAATTAACGAAAAATAAAATTAAGTAATTAATTAATTAAGTAATTAATCGGTGTTAGAGCACAAAAAAGTAAACAAAAAGTCCCTTTGGCTAAATTTCATCTAGGCACACTAAATCTTCAAAGTTGGACATAATGAACCAATCAGGAGCCAGGTGTGAAATTTTTGCCGAGGCTGAAGTTAGTGTGCTACCAAACAACACGCACACTAAGGCCCTGATGAAATTTGAACAGAGGACTTTTCTGTTTATATTGTGGTGGTGGGACACCCTGTATATTATAAGAATAAAAATTGAGTGTGAAAATCGTTCCCTCTTTAATTTTTGATAACTATAAGGATTCAAACAGACTGTACAATGATTTGATATGTTGAGTTAATTAGCAGTTTCAAATAGGAAAAAAATAAACATCGGATTTCCCAAACATAAATTCGGGTCCTTCAATTACATATGAGGAAAAAAAAACAAAAACAAGTTTAAATTCAAGACAGCAATAAATAAGTATGTATACATTGTAGATGCTGATGTAATCATGTAATTTGAAAACATATCTGTTCGAAGAAATAGCAATTTTTCATTTACGCGGATATTAAGAAGATAACATTTTGAAAAACGAGGAAAATTATCTCTCTAGGAAAATTCTATTATTCTGAAAAATGCGTTTTACGTATTTTTAAACCTCATTCCAGGGTACTCGATAAATTATTATGTGGGGTTAAAATTAATTTTTAAGAGTCTCTCAGATCTTATTAGATTTTGCAATTCCGTTGAACAGTATAGAACATATATATTCCGCTTCACTTATCAGATTTTGTCAAGGAGTTCGTTATCCGCTTGGTAACGGGTTTCGTCGTTTAATCAAGACTGCTCGAAGTTCAAGTGAAAATCGTTTAACGGCAAAACATGAAAACATTAATGACGTGGAAATTATTATCTTCTAAAAAATTTTAGATTCAAGATGATAAACTCCTTAGAACTCACTTCAGGTATTAAAAAAAGAATCATTTACTATATAGTTGATGACTTTTGTAGGCTTCATAATATATGTATTTTAAAGAAAATCCGATTGGTTTCTAATCTATTTAAATTTGTAATTTAAATATATAATATTTGACAAGTTAATCGTTTCATAATATAACTGCCTTAAATAAATAAGTTGATAATAAGTTATATTTTAAAAAATGTATGATACAATGTGTAAATTACTTCCAAGAAAATGTAAGAATAGAAAATCTCAGACCAATGAATATATGTGGAATACAAAAAAATATACAAGGAATAAATTAAGTTTATTATAGGTATAATCAATATTTATGAACCATAAACGTGTGTCATTATTATTAGATGAATATAAATGATGGAATGCTTTCTCTAAAAAAAAAGTTGTGTCTTTGTTTTCACTTGGATAGGGAAGCATTGTTTTTGTAGGAGGATGGAGAAGAAACTAATTATGGTTGTCGCCTGTAGCTGAAAATCACCTACTTTTAGGAATTTTAACCTCCGTAAAATTTTTCTTATTACCGACGACAGGATATTTATCCAACTCTCTATAGAGAAGAATGTTGTAAACTGATGCCTCACAGCTATTACTAATTTTCTTTTGAATAATACAAAACTGCCTTTTACAGGAGAGTTTATAATTTTCTTATTCGAAAATTGTTTGTTTTATGGATGACTTTAATAAAACAGTTTGAAAACTTTGTTTTAAAGCATATTAACAAAATTCTATTTTAGGAAAAAGTAGCTGTTTTGCTTTGATCCAGCAATGCAATGAATAATGCACGAGCTTGTTCTAGTTCTAAGAAAAATGGGACAAGACGTCTTAACTTAGAAGAAACTCACATGCTGATGAATTAACTTGTGTATAAATGGATCATTAATTGCTTCAATTAATTGTGAATTCTTACAACTACCAAGGTTGTCTTTACAATTGCTGAAAATTTTATAAACGCGATAGTTCATGTTCATTGTTCATGTTTCATTCATGTACAGACTAAAAATGTTTATCTTTATTGTTGTAAAAATGCATGATTGCAAATAAATCCAAATATTTTAACACAAGTAAAATTATACTTCACATTTTAATGGCATATTAAAAACAGTTTATTTATAGTCGATTTCAATTTTTAAAATAATTTCTAAAATACAACATTAAAGTCCTTTAGCATTGTCATGTCTGAAAAAGTGAGTCAGCTGTAGCAATAAACTTTACAACCTCACCATCGATATAGTTTAGTCGTGCCAATAAACCAGCTTTGATACTGTATTGCAGAAACAGAAAGTTTTGTTGCAGCAGTTAGAATGCTGACCAATCAAATTTTTTCGAGTTCATTTATATCTCTTCTATATTGTTCGATTTAATCCCCTAAAACCTTTCTCTCCGTACAAGGCTACAGTTAGTTAAAGAGTGGGCTATCCGACTCTTGAGACTCACGCTCTCCTATTTAAATTCTCATTATCTTGCACTTGGACTCTCGTAATCCAAAACACCAGATGCCACACGAGCATTTATAAGCCTCCTTTCCCACCTTTTAAAAACCAATTTTCTCTCTAGTACACAAAAATGTAAAAGAATTAATTATTCTTAAATGCTTAAGATAGTTTCTCTCAATAATTACTTATTATATTATAAGTTTCTAGCATAGCACATTCCAACATCGCACAACTGATTGATCGAGTCGACATGCTTTTATTTCTTCAGAGAAGAAGAAACATATTTTCAACCAGGAAGCAAACAGAGTAACATGATTGCCTCTCAGGATGATATTTTCAAGGTCTGACAATGAAATCACTTTCCATTATTTGAATAAGAAAGGCGGGGTCACTTGTTTCAGGGCCTTGTAAGCAAGATACGATTTTTTTTAAGACCTGCTTTCGGCGATCAACATCCGGTTTCAATATCGCGTTTATATTTTGCAGTTAATTCCAGAAAAGTGGTACCTTTAGAGTAAATTTAAGAAACTGATTGTGCCAGTAGAGAGAGAGAGAGACAGAGAGAGACTCTAATATGAAGACCTCTTCCCAAAATTACACGGAAAAAATTAGAATTCTAAAACAGATGTTTCTTGCCTTTTTCAAGCTCTTTTCAAAACTATTTTTGTACATTATTATGGGTAGGTACCCTAAGAAACATCTCCTCTATAATCGGCTCCAAATTCACTTGCGAAATGAAACCACTAATACTAGAGCGAAAGCTAAGTCGAAAAACTACAATTACAAAGTTGACCAATCATACTGGAAATCATGCACGAATTTTATTTAACACGAGGAGTGTGGTGAAGTTGGCGTGGTTATTATTCAAAGTTTTAAATCTGAACATCGTGCTGTAGGAAGACGATTTCAAGGAAAATTTCGATGACTGATTTTTTCCTTGTGCAGCGCGAAATGCAAATCATCTTCAGCTGACGATGCATCTTCTTCCAAGAAGATGGCATTCACCCGAAGACTTTTATTTTTCAATATTATGATATATATTCGAATACCTAGCAACTTTTCCTTATGGGAGTAACTTGTTCCCTAAGTATAGTTGAAAACACCTTGAGATAAATGCATCCTGTAACGCGTGCAAATATCAGACATGTGAATGCACGGTAAATTGCAACCTGGATGTCGTAAGATGCTGATCGAGCTGAAAGGTCGAAACAAGTCAGTCAGGGTGAACCGCCGCAGAATCGAGCAGCGGCTGGTGAAGTTGTGATGTGTCTTGTAGTCTCGGACACCGCAAACCGGGGGAATTCCAGGAGATGAATGGGTACCAATGGGAGCTCTCGCGGCAATTATTATTATTCCTCCGTGGTCACGGTGATTACCCGGACCAGAACCTGGTCCGCGAAACCCTCCTGGTACCATTAGTATTTTGTCTGAGTGATCGAGTGGTCGAGTGCCTTAAATTGTGTTCGTGTCTCGTGATCCGCATTACGGTCCAGGAACATTTGCCGCGAATAATTCACATGCCTGTCTAAATGCATTAACTAATTGATTTTTTATAAATAAATTACTATAATAAGTTCTAATTACGTGATTATAAGAGTGAAGAATACAAAAAATAAATTAAGAACTACAGTTTCTCAGAAGTGTTTTGATTTACTATAGTTTTATATTCACCTTCAATTAAATAAGGACGTGAATTATTCGACAATAAGGTATGTATGAGAAATATCACTCAGAAAAAAATTTGCTTGATCCAAACAAAAATTTCTTTAATATAGGGCTAATGTGAAGCAATACATTTTTTTGAATTAAAGACTTTGATTAAAACAAATTGACAATCTAAGTAATCAATATTATTATATCATGAGAATTAGAAAAATGATAAATATAGATTTTCTCGGACTCGGCGCAATTCTATAAATTTACGCGTTCTGAAAACTATGCAAATTACGTGAGATTTTTTTATTAAAGATTTCCATTACATAATTCTTAATGCTGATAGAAATGTTAACGTCGTAAAGTGGAATTCGCACTCAAAGATGTATAATGACTGCCTAAGAAAGGCCGTTACTACTGAAGCATAGCACCCTTAGAACAGTGAAGGACGAATTGTTTCAATTTAGAAACGATAGATACTCATTTTTGAAATCATAAAAAAATACATACAGATCTAAAACAGATCACTTTTTCGCGAAATAATTGCGAACTATATTCAACTTTTTTATAAATACAAAAATTTTTTTATAATTTCACAAGCCTTTCAATTCCGCAAAGGGTTAAAACCGGTTTTCAATCCTCTGAAGTCAGGGTTCTCATTCTTCACGAACGTAAAAGAAAGAAACCTGACCAAAAGCTTAATTTTCAGAATTAACAAATTTATTTTATAGAATATGCTTTATTGTTTGAAGCTTTATATTTTAAAATGTGTATTCACTTGAAGTACTTTACGTTAGTTCTAGAAAAATTGGTGATTCACACTCAAGCATCTTTATAATTATCGATGATGATTGCTATGCAGAAACTTTAACACATAATAGTTAATTTATTCAAGAAATATACCTTTTGTGATGTTAATCTCATTATTGTATTTCTGTCTCTTGAAAGGAAAATATAAATATATAATATTTTTGGTGTTTAAAAGTTTAAATCTGCAATAAATGGAATGAACTTACCCCTAAAACTTAAAACTTCGAAATGAATGGGCTTATTCTAATTACTTTGTTACTTCAGAACGTGGAGCACAAATAAACTATAAAAATTATAGACTTAGATTCCAAAAAAAACCTGAATAATTTATCATTGTTTTCCTCGTCCAAATGAGACATCGACTTTCTATTGCAATTGAAATGGTGATAATATCTGTTCCCAATAACATCTGCAATTTACCGTTTTGTTCACATTTGTGGGAGTTCCCCTTGTTGCTGGTAAATTCAGTTCTCGGTATATGTTAGCGCGTGACGAAACTATGAATTTCCCGAAAGATTAGATTTGCATTGCAGAAAGTTTCCTTATTCGAGAAAATTTATCAAAAATGGACTAAAAGGATGAATGATACTTTTATTTTAAGCAGAGCAATGTCACCTTACAAGACATTTTTTTCAAAGAAGCATGATCCACATTTGACGTGTCGTCTATGCTTTCTCTCCTATTATGTTAAAACAAATTCAAGCTAAAATTCTCTCTTTGAAAAGAAAAAAGAGAAATCGAGAAAACAAATGGTTCTTTTCTTTGAGAACCAGTATAGGAAAGAAGTTATCAGTATTAAATTGTGTATTGAAATCAATCCTTATGATTTTCTGTGTTGATGCAAACACAGAGCTGTTGTGAATATACAACGCATATTGCTTATTTCCAAGAAGATGTTTCATGAATTACTACGCCTCAAGTCAATACGATAAACTCATGAATCGAAATTATTCTGGACTTGAATTTGAAAATAAAAACAACGATTTATCAGTTTTTTATTATATTTTAGGGACGGTTATTGATAGTTTACATAAAACTGATAAATTTTGTATTAATTAAAACCGCACGTAGGATATAAATCAACAAACATTTGAATAAATCACCTGGACAAAAGTATGTGCAGTTAAAGTACGTGACTTATTATTTAATAATATTCATCTCGAAGTTAATTTCGGTATTTGACTCATAAAATACGTTTACAACCTACTATTAAATTTTGAATTTTTCAAACAGATTTACGATTTTATTTTACAACTTGTTTATCTTTGCTTTTATGATCTAAAAATATTGCTATGTGTGTGCCTAAAATTCATTTCATAATAAAAAGAAATAAAAAAATTCAGTATTTTGTGAAAAGGGACGTTTTCATGCTGTTGAGATTTTCCAAGGCACATCCTCGAGCCACCCAACGAATAACTTATCGCCCGGAATATCGCCTTCCCGAATGTTTATATAAACAATGTTTATACAAACATTTCCTAGAGGCGATAAACATTATGCCGCCATCCCCGGAGGCAAAGAACTCCAAAATGCATGAGATCGACATCGCCGATGTCAATCTCTAGAGGAGTCAGTCGTCTTCGTCTTGCGGACTTGTTTGATTCAACACGAGAGCACTTGACCAAGAATCAAATATTACCACCATTATAGAATCATTTACGACAGTCTGTCATTTTATTTCGGTCCTATGATCGACAACCCTTGTTCATGAAATTGAAACGAAATGAGGGACATAGCATCAGTTGCACGTGAAGTAATTTGACGTTAGCGAAAGGAGATACTCAAGTCACTTTATTGTAATATTTTATTTTCAATTCATTAGATACAATTTGCAAACGATGAAAAAAGTGGAAGAAAAGGAAAACAAAGACACTAAGCTGTAGACGTTGATTCTTATAAGTCGTATTTTTTATGAGGTATTAAAAATTCAGATAATGAATGTAAAGAAATTAAGAAAAGTACAATTTCATCCAGAAAAGTAATCACTCATCTCTGCCATACCAAAATCGACTTTCTCTCCTTTTTGCAGAGCGACCTTTCAGTAGAAAAGGCAGATTTTGGTAGGACGTGACGAAATGTGAATGTACTAAAACTGATAAGTTAACATGTTATGTTTACATGTCGACTTTCCAGTATACGAGGATAAATATTATTAGTTTATCTGTCAATAAACAAAGCTTTAATCGACTTTATTAATACATATCATATGGAAGTGGAATTAATTATATATTAATAAGCTTTTTTCCTTGTTAACTTTTAATTCAAAAAGTAGTTTTGAATTTATTTTATATAGATTTAAAAAATGTTGATAAATCTTAATTAATAATTTGTAATTCCTTAAGTTGGTTACGCGACCCAATTTCTATAAATTGTTGTTAGCTAAGTTTTAGTATAAGCATATAAGATTGTGTGTCTCTGTCGTGTCTACCGATATCAATGCGAAAACAGTAAAACACATTTCCCGTCCTTATCAATGAATGACAGTATTTGTAAAAATCATGATATGATATTGGAATCCAGTGGTATATATAAATGTGTGACAAAGGCTACTCGCGTAGAAGTTGCCAATCAGTTACGTACATTTTCTGTCTACCTCCAACCAGCTACTTATTCCCCACTCAATTTTCGTTTCACGCCGGCTACACGCGTGTCCACGTGAATTTCTTGTATCTCTAAAGTCAAGTCAGTCAAGTTACGATAGGAGTCCAAGCACTCCTTAACAGTGAAAAAAGAGGCTCCGCTTCATTCAACACTATTCTGTGGGAAAAAGTAAGTTAGTGACAGTAGACGCTTCCATGTGCAATAATTAGTGTCAATAATGATTATAAAAACCAATTAGCTCCATATGATAAAAAAAGAGAAGAATAAATGTTCATCTCTTGCTTCTTAGAATCAGTTCATTGCAATATCTTGCAATAATGAAGGGCTTATGTTTAAAAATATAAATTCATTCCTAAAGGTATAATTTTACTGTTGATAAACGAAACTTTCAGTTCATAAAAAAATTTATCATCAATTTAATCTAATGATAAGCATTATCAATCTAGATTCATGAATTTCATAATTAACGAAAAATGGTAATCACACAAAAAATGATCTTTAATGTCTGAACAGGCACTAGAGATGGTCTAGCCAGAGCCCTAAAATTTTTCCACTTTGGGTGTTAGAATCAGAAATGAATACCATATGAAAAATTGTGCAAACATAAAATAATAGTAATAATAATAGTAATAATGGTATTTTTGCCTTATAGATTCGAAAATATTAAATTGACCGTGACTGCTTCTGAAATTTGGTGTTACTGACCCGCCGAATAAGTATTTAAAGGAATTAAAACTTATTAAGTCCGATCACAAGAGCAGATTAATCTGACCTTCCGAATTTAATCCTTTGGCGCCACAAGTTGTGGCGTCACGTGCTTAGATTTCAATTTCAAATTCTGATCAGAGAGAGAGAGAGAGAATTAATTTTACTACTTCCTGTGGGTTATTTAAACAACCATTGCAACTCTACTGATTGTTTTTGCAACTCGACCAATACAAATTCCAATCGTGCGTAAAACATAAAAAAAATCATTTAAAGCTAATAAACATCTTAAGAAATCTTTCTGTCACATAAAAAGTACATTAAAGCGTGAAAGAAGTTTAACTAAATATTACGTGCAAAACATAAAAGTATTTCATGTTCCGTTAATATATATTCCGCCTCTTGAACTTGAATTTTTAAAACAGAGGTAGGTGTTCCGATGGGAACCGTAATAACAATTTATAATCTTCATAAAGTAGTTTTAAGTCATAAAAAGAATTTAGTTTAAGAGGACCATGGATTTAATTTTGATGGCTCCACATAGACATTGCCAAATTGTAATCCTAGCCTAATATAAGATTCATTGACCTGCAGACCT
>JAUESI010000003.1:2670535-2690244 GCA_032275145.1 Synergus laeviventris
TGTACACACTATTATGGTTGTGCTTGATGTGTTCCACATGCTTCATATACCTTTCACCGTACAACGACCTTCACCAACACATTATTTATTAACAGTTTTAACCTGTAAGACTTAACTCAAAATAACAATAGCAATAACTGCATCGTTTATTTGCACATTTTAGAACAAAATACGTGGAACTATCCTAGTCTCTCAAATGTTTAATTTTAACTTCAACAAAAATTAACTATACTCAACTCAACTAGGAATGTAACTCAGAAAAAAGTTTGTTTGATTCAAAGATATATTTTTGTTTGCTTCAAACAAACTTTTTTCTGAGTGAACGATAACGAATCTACAATCACTAAAAGAAAACAGAGGTTCACTTTCTGAGATGAAAAAAAAAATTACATCTCTCGACCTAATTCTTTGAAAACATTCCTCACTAATTTTGAAACCGTACACGAAGAAAAATGGATATTCAAACTTAATATCTATAAGACAATCAAAATATAAATTGATATGCCCTTTAATCCTGACCAAGATCAACTCGCCCTCATTTCTGAAAACCGTCGCCAACATTCTGTTTGAAAACTATGAGTGTGTGCAGTATCGATCCCTCAAAGCAAGAGCCACGGATGCCTGGACAATACCTAAAATGCTTTTCTTCTCCTATAAATATAAAACCCCGACAATTTACGTCTAATTTTCGTCAATCACTAATCACTGAATAAAACCCCACGCATGTTTCAAATTCCCTGCCCACATCCTCATGTCGCTCGTTCCGCGCATTGAAGATTAATTCAATAGAGTAACCTTTGCACCAATTCGTAAGATCGCATGGAACAAAATACCATATAATACACATATATGCGCCAAATAATAATTTATAAACGTCCAAAATAAAATGAACTTCCAATGAAATATTTCCTTTCTGATACCGTTTTATCCAATTGGCCATGCACTTTTCCCCATATTTATACAATTTCGTCAAGTATTATTTTTACTGGTGTAAACACTAGTATTAATATTTGAATTACAAGTACAGGAATACTAAAATTTTCAATAAAGTTACTGTAGCCAAAAATCGACTGTTTTCACAAGTACTACTAATAATATGTCCCTTCTTCTCCTACGATAGTAGGACCAGTATATGCCTACTTGTGGAACTATTAGGACTAACTATTTTTGGACTATGCACTAGTTACCAGTTATACTGTTTCTAGAACTTTTAGGGCCTTTTAAATACCAAAAATCAACCCAATTCTCTTAGAATCCCTTGAAATTCTTTAAAATCACTTAAAAGCTGAATTTACCATTTCAAATAGTCAACATGCGCTCTGAAAGTATTTTCCTAGAATTTAGTAAGTGTTCTCCGTGTTTTAAATACTACGAAATCTTATAAAATCCTAGGCAACGTAAGTTTCTGCTAGTAAATAAACACAAATTTTAGGTTTTGAGGACTTTAAAAACTTCAATCTTACTGTGATCAGAAGTAAACTCCTAGACTTTTAATTAAATTCAATGTCATTTTCCGGTTTCCCTGTGAAGTCCCTTTATATACAGCCCTATTGTGCAGAAAAGGCAAATTTAAAGGGTGAATAAGATTGGGAGGGTTCTGAGTACCAACACACTTGAGGGGGGCGCTAAGGGTGGGTGAGGAAGTTGTCGCTCAGGGTTGGAGGGAGAAGGAAACGGTGGAGAGCGCCAACGGAGTTTAAGACGCGAGGGGCCGGGGGGGATTCGACTCCCGGACTCCAACTCACGGCTTCGCGAGTCCCCACTTCCAGGAGTGTCCGGTTCGCCGCGGCTTTGCGAGGACGAGGCAAAAACGTCGGTCCTCGTCAGTCCTCGTCTTCCTCGCTTCAGCCTGTCAGTCGGTGAGAGGGGATTTAAAGCGTTTTCCCAAATCACCGGACAGCTCACAGCTAGTGGCACTCCATCCTGTCCGGTCGTGAGGAAGAGTGTTTGCGAATGTACCGGTACCGATACTCGTTCAGGAATCTCGCGTCAAGCCAAATGTTCAACTTGGAAATAGTAATTACACGTCCCGTTCTCTTTTAATCGAGGACACGAGAAAAGATTTCGAACTTTTTTTGTTGGTGAGAATTTAGACAGATTTCATGAGTGGTAGAAAACTGGATCGATGAGCAATTGATAGTATGTTGTCACATTCATAATAATATTATGAGTGGCACCTGCAGTCGTGCTTATTATATCGGGTTACAAAAGTTCAATATCTTACATGAGTAACGTGACATTCTATGCACATATGTGATTATTAACAGTTAATAGTCATTGATGATTTGAGAATTGCAATTAAAGATAAGTGTGAGGGAATTTCTGATTCAATGGTTGATTGATTTAATCAGAGATTCAATTATATGACAAATGCTATTATGTTTGGTGGCAGATATTGCGAGTGAAAAGGGTGAATTTTTAAATAGAGTTTAAGTGAATTTGAAAAGTTGAAGGCAAATAATTATACTCTCTTTCATTGCAATTAGAACAATTGCAGGCATAATGAATATTTAATTTTATACGACTGATTGCTCAGTTTGGATAAAAAGTATGTCATACTAAAAACTGCAATAATCTTTTTAAAATGTTTCAAAACAATGAAGAATGTTGACGTTACATAAACAAAATAACGGAATATGCAACTGAAAACTGAAAACTGAAAGTAAATCAGGAGTGAATTTGATTCTCTCTCATTCTCTTCACCTTCTCTTTCCAACATAAATAGAATCCACGTGTTCCCTGCTGGATGTATCGCATTTTACACGGGTTACAAAATATTTATTTTTACTCATTTCGATAAGATTTAGTTTCAAATGGTAAACATTGATTTTCACTAAAATTGAATTTAATTGACTGATTTCATTTTTCATATTTGAAAACATACACGAAAAATGTATGTTTAAAAATCACAATGGTTCATTTTTAACATTAAAGTGACAAGCATTATGCAGAATGCTTCTGAAAAATTTTTTATTTAAATTATTTTAAGTAAATATTCAAAACTGTTGAATTTAGAGAGAGAAAAGTGGAAAAATCCGAATGAACAATTTAAAATCATGAAGTTAATGAGAGCTAATTATTATTTATTATTCATTTCACTGACTAGACAATATAAGTTATAGAAAAGAGATTATATCTAATAATTATAAAAAATATCATAAACTTCATATTACTTTAAGCAGTATTCTCTAAATACTCATAATTCTAAATCTAATTCAAAGTAAACTAATGTGAGTGACTAATGTGAATAACTATATTTGCAGTAATCAAATAATTGAATCTTGCATAGATCTAATCCATATCGAGGTTACGTAGGGTAGCATCGACTCTGCGCATCATTCTAATTGAGTTCAAAGTATTATAGTACATAATACAATAAAAGTATCACGCATGATTGAGTTTTATATTTCTATAACGTTTTAATTTTTTATTAATTTTTGTTTGACAGTTTTTCATAAATTAAATATTTTCATGAATATTTATGAAGGTTTTTTGAATTAAGTATGGTACACGTTACCTATCAAAAGTACGAGTGTATCATATGACTCCGAACTTTTATCGTACACAAATTTAGATAAAGACGAGAAAAAAAGGGAAAATCATGACTTAAGATAAGATTATTTGATTATCAATTTCTTCTTTTGGAAGAGAATTTATAAATGAGAGAAGCAACCCATGTTAACAGTTTTTAAATTTACTTTGTTTTCCATTTAATATTGTTCAGTTTTTTTGATATTAAAAATTAATTAATACAATTCCATTTTACAAAGATAATCATAATTATTTTTATTTTATTTACACGTGAAATGAAAGTAAATGAGTATACTAATTAACTTTTGCAGATTAAATTTACTAGAGAGATGTGAGTGTAGAACCTTTTGAACAAAAAGAAACGGTTATTTTTCTACACTGTGACATACAGTTTCTTTTCGGTCCAGTATATAGAAAGTAAATTTATCTCTTGAGAGTAATCAATCAAAAAAGAAGAATTTATCGAAAGCCGGAAGGAGCAAGTGTATCGATCAAAAATTGGAATTAGGTCATAAAAATAGGATCAGAAACATATGTCACACATGAGGTTCGAATTCAGTGCTCTTTCACCGGTCATTAATTCGTCTAAGAATCTGATAACATCCGTTTGGACCTGAGATGTTAGATTCGATTCGACCTACAAAGTTACGATACACCTAAAATTTTAAAAGCTGACTTATGTTCGAGAAGACGAATTCGATTATAGTCACTGCACTGAAAAAAATAAATGTTTAGATTCAACATCTACGATGTTTAACATTGAGCCATCTATCTAAGATGTTCAGCTTTAACATACATATAAAGTTTGGTTACATATATATAGTCCAATATCTATAGATATTCAACATCAATGTCTAAAAGTTAAAGCTGACGATAAGTTAAACATGGAATTTGTTAAATTTAAACATCTATTTTTCTGAGTGTGATAAAATTGTCAATATGCGCAGCGCGAGGTTCAACGAGGAATCATTCACCCTGATAATGGAAGGGATGCATGCTGACTGTTTGCAGATAGTGAGGTCTCAAGACCCATGTCAGTCAATTCATTATTTTGACAGTACAATGTACTGATATATTTATGAAATATGGACATAAGAGAAATTGATTTTATTGCTACTATAAAAACTCGGTACATCTGCTGACGCGTGCTTCAATTATGAAAGATCGATGCCACTCTCGTTAAAAATAGTCTGAGCTTAAAATACGAGTATTCCAGCGAAAAATTAAATATCCTCTATATTGCAACCAATAAAAAAATGTCACGTTACTTAAAGCAAAATTAATGAGAATTATGGATTATTTTATATATTTCCTAATATTAATTCCCTCCATCGATCCAGTTCGTACCAACTTGAAGAGGTATCAACATGAATCCTGAAATTCTAATTATCTTACAGCAATCAAGAAAAAATCCAAAGTGCACGGTTGATCGAAATGATCATAATTGAAAGTGAAGTTAGAAAGGAATTTGTGAAGTGAAGTGATATTCTCTTTAAAGAGATGGTCTTGGCTGAAAAACAGCTAGAAGAAAATAAAAGATAGAAACAGATGCAAATAGCTAAACGATATAGAAATTATATAAATAAAATAATATAAATACGTTATTGAAGATCTTGAGAGTAAGAGATAAGTGCTCAAGTGCAAGGGTGATGCAGAAGAGTAGACACGTTCGAGAAGTTTAATTCAAGCAGACAAGTTAATTTAATTAAAGAAGATGGAGGAGACGACGACAGCAAATGCGTCCTCAATGACGGGACAGACATCGACAATTCTTCTATTATCGAAAATTGGAGCAATGTTGGGCTTAGGATTTGGCTCACTAATTTTAGGCATGTTACCACTGATTGTTGGACGTTTCCGAATGAGGAAGCAAGACGGACGTCGTGGGATAACAAGCGATTCAAGTAATTCAACACATGCATCCTCGACAACTGTTGATTCGCATTCACACTCGTCGCAAGTAATACTTCTTATCATTTCTTCTCATTACAGGAGCTTCCATGATTGCAAATATTCGGTTTGTGTATAAATAGACGAAAATATATGATAATCTGTGTGAAGTTTTAAACTCAATAATACTCAATATTGAGTAAAGTTGTAAATTTGAAATTTCCATCATGTGTGTGTGAAATATTTTATCATGGGGATGTGCGTGAAATACAGAAGAGTACTAACAATGTACCGTATATTTCATTTTCTATCGTTCTGCTCTATATGCGTCACGCACTTCTATATTGTCATGCATTATTATGTTACGAGTTTATAAAAAATACTTCATAAAAGAAAAAAAGAGAACAGCCTTTTTTTTCAGAATTTTTGAAACTTAATTGTTAGGATAATCTTAGAATTTAATTCTTTAAATTAATTGGAAATACTTAATTGAAAGAACAATTCTTTTTTGAATGATTCAAGTCTTCTTCCACAATTGCTATAAGTTACAATGATTTTAACCATTCTAGATTTCGATTATTTAGAATTTAGAATCAATAATAATTATAACAGATTTATAGCAAAAGTTTCTAGCGCAAGCTTCCTTTAATCTTTTATCCTTATCAATTGATGACGTATTTATTTTTAAATAATACGTGGTTTTAATATACTTCATTGCTTTTCAAACTAAAATTAAGCTAATTTAAATAAATACTAATATGCATGAAAATAACAATAATGTGGTGACCTGCAAGAGCAGAAACAATACAAAATGAATAGTTTTGCTTGCGGATAGAAAGTTTATAGTAACCCGACACGATCGGGGAAATCGAAATCGATAACCACAAGAGGTTGCCACACTTGTAGTTAAAATAAACGCTTAATTCTATAAATTGAAAAATTTCATGCACACACTGTAGCGTACTTTTATCTTGGAATTCCAATAAATTATAATTGAAAGTCTTAAATCAAATCTCGTTGCTTGCAATGGTACTTTTTTCTCTCAATTAACCATGAATTCAGATAATTATGTACGTGAAAAGTGGCATAACACCTTTCGTTTCCGAGATTTACATCATTATGCATTTAATCACGTATATTATAAACTGACCTTAGAGAGTTGAAAACTTATGAGAAAATTCCTGTCTGCGACTTCAAATTCCTTCACGTACGTAGTAACACTTTCTCGCCTTTACTTCAGTTCCACTAAATCCCGAGTATTCTGAAATTAATAAAAAAGATTAATGTATAAAAACATCAAGATTCTTAAGAAATCAAGTAATTCAAGGTCTAAAGTACATATATTAAAGCATGTTCCAAAAGCAAAACTTCTGCAGATTTCAAGGAATTAAATCTCCTCTAATTCATTTTTCAAGTACCATTAATTTTCTCAATGGCTGATAATGGTAAACTGAGTATTTCAAGGAAGCTCCACCTTTTAATTTCTATTTCTAAATCCACGAATTCATTCAGGGTCTCCTAACATCTCTACTGCTCTGCTTCGGCGGTGGAGTCCTCCTCTTCACAACATTCCTCCACCTTGCACCGGAAGTGCGACAGAGTGTTGAAAGACACCAAGCCAATGGTCAACTAGCAACCCTCGGCTCTCTAAGTCTCGCAGAACTCCTCTTCTGCGGAGGATTCTTCTTCGTCTACCTCGTTGAAGAAACAGTTCATGCAGCTTTGACGAACAAACCAGAGTCTGGAGAAACTCTCCTCTATCGTACGGTCTCTGTTCGGCGGTGTAACAATAACAACAACAACAATAACAACAACCAAGGAGGGACATCAACAACAACCCCTACTGCTACCAGAGCTTGGAAGCGAACCGACGGAAATTGCAATGAAGACGAAAAGGTCGAAAAAGACAAGGCTACATGCAGAAATCTAGACCTTCACAAAAAAACAAAGAAAGAGAAAGTCCTTCCTCCAATTTTTCTACTCTCCTCATCATCGGATGCACCAGTCGAAGCCGAAAATATGAAATACGATCTAGAGTCTCTTTCGAAGGAGATCAAAACTCCTCAAAAGACGGAAAATCAGAATTCAGTCCGAGGATTGTTGACTGTTCTTGCTTTGTCCTTCCATGCGATATTTGAGGGCCTCGCCGTAGGTCTGGAGCCATCCTTGAGTTCAGTCGTCTACCTGGCAGCTGCCATTGCCACTCATAAACTGGTGATCGCCTTCTGCGTAGGCATGGAGCTCTACGTGGCTGGAACTTCGAGTAAAACTATTCTTGGATACCTCTCGGTCTTCTCGATGGTAACGCCACTAGGGATCATGGCTGGTATGGCCTTGGGCCACTTCAAGAACGACAGCGAAAACTTGGGACCGGTCCCAACTATCCTCCAGGGCATGGCCGCTGGCACGCTACTTTACGTCGTGTTCTTCGAAGTCCTCGCCAGGGAGAGGGCCAACGAAAAAAGTGGACTTCTCCAGCTTGCTGCTATCCTCATAGGATTCATGCTCATGCTGGGTCTCCAAATCGCGAGTGAGTTTCTCTCATTGAGAGGGTATTCTGATAGGTGGATGACACCAAAGGGTCAAAATTAGAGTTTGGTAATAAACGCACCACTTTCAATCCAGTGATGATTTGACTTCCGAATGATCGGTCAAATAAACTCAAGTCCAAACTCTCAGATCGTGGATATGAAATTTATCCCCTCCACTTTACCATTTTGTGGAAAAAAGCAATTTCTCAAATCAGGGTATTAAAAATGCCTTTCTATTATTAGGTTTAGTAGCCCCGGGCTACATTTTTCCTTAATACGTTACTGAGGTGGAAGAGCCAGTAGTCATTTTTACGCTTCTTACTACAATCCGGTATGGTCTAGTGGCTAGGATACCTGGCTTTCACCCAGGAGGCTCGGGTTCGATTCCCGGTACCGGAATTTTTTTTGCAATTTTTAGATTCTTTTTTTTTAACAATGTGAAATATTTATAGTTAATAACGAGTTAATTATTACTCTAAAAAAAAAAAGAAATCTTTCTCAACGCGCCAATTCGATTGCAAGATAGAGATATTCGCCTATTCGTATGGAAATTCAGGACTAGAACTTCGAATACATTTTTGTTTACTAATTTTATTCTGTTTCCGCAGTTATTTTTAGATGCTTACGCATAAGCCACGCTAAACACTACGAAATTTGCCTCCTATTATTTTCCTTTTTTTAATTCACAATATAATTCTGTGTTTAATAATCCTAATAATCATACTGGTTTAAAAAAAAACATTGTTACGATCATTTCCACGTCATGATTAAATATTAAACTTGTGCAGGAAGGTAATCGAGTTCGTTAAAACTTAATTTTCCTAAATTTTAATAAATTTCGTTACATTTTCTTAATTTAAAATAAAGAAATTGCCAAATTGACAAGATTCAGCACGACATGGAAGTTTCCATCAAATGTTGAATGACACCACCTAGAATCTCTCAGTGGGTTACTGGTGTAAGAACTGATTGAATAATTGAATAATTCCTGGTGAGCTGGATTAATCAACCAAAACGGAGGAAGAAAGGCAGCTTAGATATATACTTTTCATCTGATCTAGAATAATGAGGCTGATAAGATCAAACCTAATAAAATAACGGAAATGAACAGTCTTTGTTTTAGGACGGACCTCAACATGAATTATGTAACTCGAAAATTTTGAAACGACTACATATTTTGTCTGATGACAAGCTGTAGGAATTTCCTTTTATTCCTAAATCAATCCTAAAGCAAATTATAAAAGTCATGAGTGAAAAACTAATTTTTTGTCAGTATCAGGAAGTCCCATAAGACCGAAGTGGATTCAGGGGATTGAGTAATTTGCATATCGAGGTCGTCCTGGCTTCACTGTTTCCTGCAAGCATCATAAGTTCAAACTTAATTGCATCTTTTTTGCACCGAAACTTATGTGCATTTATGAGCAATCTTTCAGTTTTTCTAGTTAAAGTACTTTTTAAATATTAAATCAAAAAATGCTAAATTGAATGGAGTACTTAACATATTTTTCGGTTTATCATTTTTGTTGTAAAAATTAATAGAAAATTTGACCCTTATCCTTTACTTCTCATATTTCGTTCTGTCGGTGCAAACCTATCCTCGGTACGTCCTTGCAAATATTTTTCCTCTTTCCACCCACTCACCGAGCTCTGGAGTTTGGGCGTTACGGATCGATTCGACCCAAATGCCCAAATGCACTCCATGTGTCAAGGTCAGTGGCGAAATGAAGGAATCTCTCGTAATTTAGTAAACGCAAGGAGTAACGTCATTAATCGCATGTTCGGTATACAAAAAACTGTCAGAGAAGACTATATTTAATACTTCGGACTAAAGACACTCGCAATACACCTTAGAAATATTGAAAATAACTTTTTGATTTGGAAATGATTGGCAGCTCATCTCCTGCTTTTGCTTAAATTTCTTAACGATGCAAAATATCTTAGTATGAACGAATTTACCTTATAAAATATCCCTGACTTTCCTGCGACCAACAAAATAGCTTGAATTTTACAGGACTTCCCTGCAGCATTTTGGTGATTAGAACCATAAGCCATATGACGTTAAAGATTGAGTCGAGGCTAAATGTACTTATGACAGAGAATAATGCGTGCAATGAATGAGAATATCTAGTTGTCTAGTATATATGGTAGAGGCTTTCTTCTCAATGACAATGACTCGGGTGGAGGTTCATTGGACCAATCGACCGACTTTCAACGACTTTCTCAACATCTTTCGGTTATTACGTTCCAATTTCTTTGACCTATGCCTAACGAATTATCGATGCATATCCAGAATTATTTTCCTTTCAGGTGCAAAGATGCATGTGACTCTCTCCAAGTCAATCATTTGCACATGAATCAATCATCATTTACAGTTTACAGTTGCAATGTTTAACACTAGCAACATTTAATGGGTTCAAAATGAAGCTTTAAAAATAGTTCATTTTCAAAATAAAAATGATTCAGTGTGAATATTTTGAAAATGGATTTCTTGAAAATTGAAAAAGTTCGAATTAGATTAAAACTGTACGTTTCGGATAATACAGAGGTTTTCCAAATTAGGTGCCGTCAGATTGACAACACGATTCTTTTAATTAATCATTTAAATATATAAAAACTTAAAACTATTCAATCATTTCCGCTTTTAATTGTTAATATGGTATAGCCGCTCCCTCCAACTAATAGAGCCACTTAATTAGGAAACGTTATAGTTAAGTAAAAAATATTTACCGTGGCTGGTTTCGCCTAATGTCCGAGCACCATTCTGGAATTGCTACAAAATATCCAAATCCCCAAGTCTATTTTGATTTTTCAATCTATTAAGAAAAGCCAATCAAACTCTCTGGTTCAGAACACAACCGGCGATCCCGAGTCACTTTTTCCAGTTATATAGACGAGAAAACTGAAAACATCGATGAACACACTGAAATCGCGAAAGAGAAGTTTGCAGAAAGATACCCATACCACTTATCACTCACGGATTTGATTTTGTTCCATAATCAATTAAAATCTATTAATCAATTAAGAAAAGTCAATGAAACTCCGCCTATCACAACCGGCGATCCCGAGTCACTCAGTATATACCCGAGAAAATTGCCAAAACATCGATGAACACACTGAAATCGCGAAAGAAAATTGATAATTTCTTTGCCAAAACGTAAACGATAGCGGCCATTTTTCACCCACTTCAGCCATTACTCACGGAACTGATTTTGTTCAATAATCAATTAAAATCTATCAATCGATTACGAAAAGTCAATGAAACTTCCTGCCTCATTCATATAACAACCGGTGATCATATCATAACTCGGGATCGATCTTGATCGAGTCACTGTCCAATATCTACTCACTGTCTAAGTATATACGAGAAAACTGACTGTGAAAACATCAGAGTACACTGAAATCGCGAAAGAAAAAATAACAGTGAAAACCTCTTATAAATCGCAATTGGTTATCCTCGACGACACTCTGCGACGAAAACCAAAACAGACACTATCTTCAGTGACGACTGACAGACGATAGAGTCAGGTCATTGTGTTTTGTAATCATTGTTACGCCGAATTCCGAATCAATAATATTGATATCGATTATCGATGGTTCACCGGGTTCACCGGAAACTAGAGTTATCTAGGGCTGGGGAATACAGGAAACCACCACCAAAACGAAATTGCACCCGCGCGGAGCTAACCTTTTGGCGCAATTTTTAAACAACTAGAGCATTCCGGGTAAAAATAAAGATGGCATCATTGGCGCGAGTTTAAAAAAAAATAAAATGGTATAATTATCAAAATATGTATTTATATTTTGTAATTATATTAGTGTTTATAGCCAAATTATGAAAAAAGCACTTCGTAAAGTAAAAATATAGGTACAATGCGGGAAATACGCAATAATAACAGATAGTTATTCATCCGTTCATAATTATATAGTCAGCAACTCTAAGGACATTCGCTTAGTTTGCATTGACAAATGAACTGATAATCTCTTATGTTATGTCACGCAAAATGTGTCTAATAAGTGAAGAGTTTACCAGGTTAAAAACAACAAAATGTACAAATTTAATTTCCTTTTCCGTTTCCTCTTATTTGGCAATTGCTTCTTTTGATTCTAGAGAATAAACGAATATCTTGCAAACCTGTACCAGTAGCTAGATAGCAAGAAATTCGCTTATTCGTATGAAATTTTTTTTATGAAGCTAAAGAAATTGTTAAATTTCTATCTCATCATCTAGTAATTGAAATATTTTTTAATTTATAGGTTCAATCTTCTATTTTGTATACCAAGAAACTTTCTCATGTGGATCAATCTTATACTTTTCAGCTGCCCATTCGCATTCACACGGTCACTCGCATGATCATGAACACCATGAAGAGCACACAGACGTCGCAGGTCACAGTAACGATCATACACACGAGGGTGATGAAAATCATTACGCGATTGGTAAGTCTACTTCAAGGCCTTTGAATTGATTCTTAAATCATTGCTCTCATAAAATGAAACGCAATAAAAATATTCTTCCTGAAGGTCTCGAGTACTGTTATTTAAATGAAATTTCACATTTTACTAAACAACACTTTTTACGTAAATCGAATTTTGAGGTAACTTTAACGCAAAATCATTAATCCTGATAAAGATTCTTAAAAAACTAATAGATATCAATTAATTACTATTTGCAGGAGGCGCTATCGATAGGGTAACGGACTCGATAGTAGACGTCGTATCTCAAGCTTTGTCTTCATCAACGACTCCGTCATCAAGTTCCATGAGCAGTATGAAAAGAATTCTGGAAACTACGACAAACGTTAGTGCCACCACGTAGACTTCGATCATCGAAGTAAAACTTTCAAAGACTTAATCTTCTTCGCAATCACTCCTTATACCTGTCGTGACAACAGGGAGGAGAATGTCGGTTCCAAGTTGTGGTTGAGACTTAGTGATAATGATAATTGCTAAAAACAGAAATTTCAGCTGGAATCTACGAATTAGTTTTCATTCGACAGAGACGAACGCTGACGACTAGATTATCTAGAAAAAAAAATCGAATCTAGAGTTGAATTTTAAATGGCAACATTTGGAGATAATACTCAAGACTCAAGACCACATATACACTTACGAGTAATGCTATTTTCTGTAAAGTAAACTAATCGTTGCACCCAGTTTTATGAAACAGTGATTGTTGAAGCAGTGTTAACGCACAAGCGCCTTTTGTACATAATATATAAGCATATTAATATTGATACGTAAGAATTTTAGAAGAGAGACAAACTCAAATCATCCAACCAAATGGATCTCTATTTTATATAATTGTAAAGAAATAAGAACGTTTAAATTGTCGGCAATTATGAAAAAAGACTGCTATTTTTTTTTACAGAGAACTTGTATAAGTTTTTGTAACGAGACACTTTGCTTATTCTGAGACTTTTATTGAGAAAGAAATATTCTCAGATCAAGCATCTATTTTATCTGTTTTTAAAATGTAATCTTAATTTCTGATTAGATACTTTTCTTTGATTCGTCGACAATTGCAAACTGTCTAGATAATAGATAAAGTTTTTTATCTGAATATAGGGTAAAGGGTACAGTGAATTGGGCACTTCAAAATGATCATAATATATTATTAAGAAAAATTGACAATTAAAACTTACAATAAATAGCGTAGAGTGTGTTAAGAACAATCTTACACTGTTTATTTTTTATTTTATTCGTGAATTTTTCTTAACTATGTATATTTAAAACTAATGGCCAATCATTGGATGATGACCGACCATTGTACCCATTACTATATGTTGAAGAAGTTTAATAGAATAATAGAATTCTCACAAATAACTGTTAATATTATATTTTGCTATTGTTATAATAAGCCATTATTACTTTAAACACGACCACGGATTTTCCAACGATGATTAAAATTGTAATTATTTTATCGTGGCGTGGTTAATTTCATTTATTGACTCGAATCAGGAACCTTACAACCGATCAATTTCCTTTATTTATTTGATCAGGAGACGATATTCGTCAGAATGATTGTCAAACATATATACAATTTTGTGTTTTATTTAACAATCAATAATTGCGAAATTCAGAAATAAATACTTGAATTATAATTCTTAAATCTCGATTTAGCAATTAAAAAAATATATATTAAGTGAAGAAAAACCAGAACTAGTTCAAACTATAATATAAAATATGCCGTATATTTTCATACCGTTCGAATATTATTCAACGATGCTCCAACAACAGCACAGACGTAAACGCCTACTAGACACGCGTCTTTGCGATAATAATGATTTTTTTCGCGATCTAGACATTGATACCTGAAAGAATTCTACGAACTTTGGTTAGCCAACGTTCTCTACATTGATTAATTAGTGAAGCTGCTCGGTGTACTAATTAAATAATCAATCGAATATCAGACAAATTTCATGAATGCGAGAATCTTACAATTTAAAAAAAAAACGATGTATCATACTACTTAATTACGATCACCAAATAAATACGGTACGATCCCTTTGTACATTTATTGTTAAGCAATTTCTGTTGTTTTTGGTGATACGTTTGGTTAAAGTTAACAAAATTAATCGAATATAGCGACTTAAATGACATATTTCTATTCTGTGTTGTTATCGACGTGTTGAAGGTAGCTTGAGCCAACTTTAATCAGGAGAATTGACGTACCGAGACCCAAAGCTGTGCAGATTGAAGGATTTGGAGGTGCTAAAGAACGCAGGATAGCACAAGCTAAGACAGTCCCAAAGCTTAGCAAGACAGCTCCAGTTATACTGAGGATAAAAAGACAAAATTAATTGATTGGGATTAAAAATTTCAATCTTAAGTATTGACTTTTGAGACTCACCTGTAACAAATCCTCGGACAAGACTGGGCATTTTTCAAGTGTTCTCTAGTGTAAATGTATGTGCCAGTTCCCACGAGGGTAGCAACAAGGAGAGCATTTGTCACGTCCCATTTAGGTGATATCCTATAATCAGGAAATGTCAAACATTAAAATTCTTGAAGGTCTGAATTTTCTCAGACTTGATAAAACTGTTTTTATAATTCTAGATCTCTTGGGCTAAATGCGAATGTGTAGATTTAAAAAAAGTAAATTCTTAAGGGGGTTGAATTCTTAACGAAAATCAGTACCGCTATAGAGTGAAAAATATTTAGTTATAATTCGTGTTGAACAAATATAAAAGGTCGAAATTCTGAAACACAAATTAATCAATAAATAAATAAAATTATGTTATATCAGTGCTTGTCAGTTCTCTTTTATAGATAGCTACTCTTTAAGTACGACAATTTGAAATAGTTTATCGTGATTGACGACCTAGTGTCACTGCAAATCGATAATCATATTTTTTTTTAAGTGTGGTAAACTTAAATAAAAATGTTGACACAAAATTAGCACATCAACTTCTTTGAAGTAAGCAGAGTTAACTTTCTAAATTCTTTACAGAATATTCTTTATTCACAGGTTCTGAATGATTGAAATATGTGTAATAAAAATAGAGAATGAATAATAAACCAGGGATATTTTAAAGCGTCTTCCATACCTACAATCCATGAAGAAAATTAAAGCAAATAAAAGTATGCGCGAAGATCTGAGTAAGCTCTATTTCTTCAGCAATAAATACTTTTAAATGAAGCTTAAAAACCCCATATTAATTAATCTGATATTAAATAATAAAATTATATGAAATCATAAGCACATTTTTTCAGACAAAAGACAAATTACGTTATAACTGACAAATAAACGGATTATGTAATAACGAACAAATTTTTGGAAAGTAAAAGATGAAGGAGGGTGAAGTCGTAGCTGGATTAATGAGGAGATATTATTACAAATTTACCTCGCAGCAAGACTCGGATTCATGACACTGACGGACATCGCAGTGTGAGAAGCGGCACCGACGACCGGGATGTAAAATTTGACGAGGTTACATTTTGTTAGCGGCTTCAGGCCGAGTTTTGTGAGGATGGAACCCTCGTTTGATTTCCCTGTGCTTGCCATCTTTTTTAATTATGTACGTGTTTCTCGTATTAAGCACAAATTTCCGAAATTGATTTTTTAAACAAGAACGAAAAATGGATTATTCCTCGAGGTGCTCGAGTTTATGGCCTAGTAGGAAACTACAGGAAACTAGGAGGAACGTAGTGGGGTCGAGGTCCAGTTGAGTCCGTCGTGAATTGAAAATTCATGTGACAAGAATGTCACTCCTAAAAACGAATTCACACTCTTCAGAGTAAAGCAAGTACTACCACACTGTTTGTAGCTCTGTAGGTAAAAAACTTGAGCGGGATATTAAAAAAAACTTCAGAAATTAGTCTGGTTCAGTCAGTCAACAAACTCAGGATTCTCTAAGAATTTTTTATTTGTCCAACTATAATAATAACATCTTTTTACGTAAACAATTGTGGCTTCAAACCAACAGAAGTTGTTTGAATTCAACTATAAATTTCACCTTTTACATCTTTTACTTTCGATCATTGTCAAAAGCGGAATTCGTTTCCTCTTCATTTTATATATTACAACACAGCAATCGCCTTCGACAATCACTTTTTCTATACATGACATATTTCTTGGTAGACAATAAATTATTGTGAATTGTGAATTAGCTAAATTTAAATATATTCCCGCGGAGGCTCGTGCTAATCAACGAAAGCACGACTATTCATAAAATCCGGGTATCTAGTCGCATTCTGAATTTTCGTTGTATTTGAATAATTCGAATAATTTGAAACCAAATTATCAACAATCTTCTTTTTGCCTTTGTAAATGATTTGATACTTCTAGTAATCAATGAACACACTTGGCCCTACCGCTTACTTAATCGAAATTGGTATAAATAAAGTATCGAATATCGATAGTTATTTGAAAGTTAATTAAGTAAGGCGATTCTAGATCCTCCGCGTTTTAGAATCCCTGCTACCAGCGCCGGATACACATGTAGCGACCTTATCTTAGAATTTTCGAATAATCGAGCCTTACCCGATTTCATCGAAAATATATTTTTTTATATTTATTCGTTCGTTCAAACATTAATAGCTTTTCCTCGTGAAGTATGAGTTAGCGGGTTGAATGGAGTACAGTTGCGAATTTCTGGTTCCAAGTTCTGCACGTACACGTCTGTTGTGAGTTCGGTTAAGGGTATTTCCTTATCAGACTTTGCAGCTTTCACGGCATCATCCACTTCCTTTCGGATGTCTGTTTCGATTTTCTGTAAAAAAACAAGTTTGAATATTAGAACACTTCTTTATGTCTAAAAATATAAAAACAGGAATATGTTTAAAGACCTTGAGCTCATCGAGAGTCACGAGATTGGCATTGACGATTCTGTCTTTGAAGCTCGTGATAGGATCTCGCGTCTGTCGAACTTCTTGAATCTCTTCTCTCGTACGGTAGCTCGTTCCAGGGTCAGACATACTGTGGCCGCTGTACCTGTAGGTTGCAGTTTCCATAACGATAGGTCCTTTGCCGGAAGTGCAGTGATCAACTGCAAATCGGGTTGCTTCTCGCACAGCCAACACGTCCATGCCGTCAACCTACACAAAGGAAACTTTTTATTAGCGAGCGTTGTATATTTAAATTTTGAAGAAATGGAGTAGTAGAAAAGGAAAATAAAATACTGGAAGGAAATACGTGTGCTAGCTTCTGAAATTTTCTTTCAAACGCCACTAGGATTGAGAGGAAAAGTTCTGGAAACCGGAATGGAAATAATTTTTCCAGGCACCTAAGAAAAGGTATAAAATCGAAGTATATAAGTAAGGAGTATATAAGTAATCAGTAAGGATCATTTTTGTATATTTTACCCAAATTCCGGGAATGTAGTCTCCCCTCGTGTAGTACTCCGTGCTGGCGGAAGCTCTTTCAACACTGGTACCCATTCCATAGCCGTTGTTTTCACAAACAAAGATGCATGGAATGTCCCAAAGCTTAGCCATGTTGTAGACCTCGAAAATTTGACCTTGATTAGCTGCACCGTCCCCATAAAGAGCGACACATACTCCGCCGTCTTTTTTGTACTTGTGTGCGAAGGCGACTCCGACACCCAGAGGAACCTATGAGAGATAGTTGTGATTAAACTCTTCATTAGGAGACAAAATATAAATATTTGTCTTATTATCCTCATTTTTTGGAAACACACCTGAGCACCGACGATTCCATTTCCTCCATAGAACCTATCGGTGTAAAGATGCATCGAGCCACCTTTTCCTCGAGAGACACCACTCTGTTTTCCTGTAAGCTCAGCCAGAACTCCCAAGGGACTGACTCCCATGAGATAAGTCCAACCATGAGCACGATAGGCTGTTATGACTGAGTCTTTCTTTTTTCGAAGAGCTCCCATTATACCTACTGCAACAGCTTCCTACAATGAGATAATAGGTAATGAAGATGATGTTAGATAAATAATTAGGTATAGACGTAAAGTTATAAATATCTACCTGTCCTGAGTATAAGTGACAAAATCCTCGAATAATTTTTTCCTTATAGAGATTACCAGCGGCGGTTTCCATTCGCCGAATGGTGTGAAGCTGCGTATAATACTCGATCGCATCCTCCTTGGTAATCTTGACTTGATTAGAAGGTCCACTGTCCAATTTGTGGAGACGGCATGGTTTTGTCTCAAAAGAAGCCTCTGTAGCGTAGTTGTTTTTCTTGAAGAAAGACGTTAACTGTAAAAGAGAACATTATTTTGTTAAACTTTGCGAGTTAAATTTAGAATATGCATTCACATTTAGGTTACACTCAGAGTGTGACCCTCAGCGAAAGAAAGAAACATTTAAAACACAGAGAATGTGTTTGTAGAATAATAAACCTCCATAAATTTAAAAATAATTTTACCTCCAGAACAAAGGATAAAAAAAATATTGGAGAATTTTTAATATTATATGCAGTTCTTTCTTTCCTTAAGCATTCAAATTTTTTAAGTTTTCTTCACAACGTGATTTTAAAGCAGGATTACATAAGTAATTTTACATAAGTAGTTTTAACTAGACTTATTTTTAATTGAAACTAAAATTGCAACAAAATTATCACATGAACAATAAAAATAAACTGTCACCTGTCAAACCGGGATTTTTAAATATCTAGCAGACGAAAGCGACGAAAGTAACCAATTTCAGGTTATGTCTCTATCTTTCGTTATCTTCGTTATCAAATTGAGCAATTCTATATCATCAAAAATGAATGAAAAAATAGAGTAAGCGTGCAAATTTGTGTATGTTACATCAAAGTGTGAATTATTTTTTAGTGATAAGCCGACAATTCGACGTGACATTGATTAAAAGTGCGCGGGTATTTAAATCATCGAAAGATTAGTGAGGGGGGTGGTGAGGCTTACAACGTAAGAGATCATGCTCATGCTAGGAGCACAAGAATTAACCTTGAGACATATTTACCTCGCTCCAGCTCCCGTACTGGCTCGCGACCGGGACAAAAAAAAAAGGAAAACGTAGAATTAAAATCGAGAAAATATTTGTATAGTAACATGCGATCGGTTAAGCCGAAGAGGGATTCTAATTTCGAGCAAGAAATGCGGGATGACAAGTGGCAAGAGAGCTAGAGGTCATTCGTAATCTCAATTAATAAATACGTTTTCGATAGTTATAAACTCACATTTCTTCGAGAGGTTTGTCCACTGAGGGTTCTAATGCAGGTAGGAATCATTTTGAAGCTCTTTCTTCCTCAATCAGGAGAGAGCGATGATAAAAAAACGAGGCTTTTTGATAAACCTGATCGCCAACGACGTGAACCGTAAACCT
>JAUESI010000003.1:2745719-2771639 GCA_032275145.1 Synergus laeviventris
AAGGGAAATGGTAAAACGAAATGGTCAAGAAAAATGGCAAAGAAAAATGGTAAAGGAAAATGGCAACCGGAAAACTTGTTAAAGGGAAATGGTAAAAGGAAATGCTAAAGGGAAATTTCAAAGGGAAATCACGGTAAAATAAAATGGTCAGGGAAAATGGCACTGGGAAAACTTGTTAAAGGAAAATGGTAACGGAAAATTGTAAAGGGAAATGGTAAAAGGAAATGCTCAAGGGAAATGGCAAATAAAAATGGTAAAGGAAAATGGCAACGGGAAAACTTGTTAAAGGGAAATTAGAAAAGGAAATGGTTAAGGGTAATTTCAAAGGAAAATCATGGTAAAATAAAATGGTCAAGGAAAATGCCACTGGGAAAACTTGTTAAAGGAAAATGGTAAAGGAAAATTGTTAAGGGAAATGGTAAAAGGAAATGGTAGAGCGTAATCGTAAAGGGAAATGGCAAAGCGAAATGGCAACGGGAAAACTTGTTAAGGGGAAATGGTAAAGGGAAATGGTGAAGGGAAATTGTAAAGGGAACTTGCAATGGGAAATGACAAAGAAAAATGCCAGTGGGAAATGATAAATTAAATGGTAAATTGAAATAGTAAAGTGAAATGGCAAAGGAAAATGGTAAAGGGAAATGGTAGTGGGAAATGGTAAAGGGAAATAATGGTAAAAGAAAATGGTAAAGGGAGATCATGATTTAAAAAATGGTAAAGGGAAATAGCAAGGGCAAATGGCAAAGGGATATCATGGTGAAAGAAAATGGTAGAAGCAAATAGCAAAGGGAAATGGTAAAGGGAAATCATGGTAAAGGGGAATGGTAAAGGAAAATGGTAAAAGGAAATGTTAAATGAAAATAGCAAAGGGAAATGGTAAAACATAATAGGGAAATGGCAAAGGGGAATCATGATAAAAGAAAATTTTAAAGGAAAATAGGTACGGGAAATGACAAAGGGAAATCATGGTAAACGGGAATGGTAAAAGGAAATGCTACACGGAAATAGCAAAGGGAAATGGTAAAACGTTATGGTAAAGGAAAATGGTAAAAAATTCATCTGAGTAGACGTCTGAAACTTGAGTCCAATAGGAAAAAGCAGAGATTTAAAAAAGTGATTGAAAAGAAAGACGATAATTCAGAAAAATGTTTTTCTTCAACGAGAAATATGTATATATTCAAAAAACGATTGATTCTGGCAAAGTGACAATAGCTTCGGTATTTTACATTTCTATACAGAGATAAGCCTGCCTTGGTGTGGCAACACCTTCCATGTTGCGCGAAGCGAAGACTCGTAGGTTTATAAATTATGCACCGAATTTGAAATTTCGCTGAAAATCCACCGCAAACATTCAGAGTATCATCTCGGGTTTCCACTTCTTCTAGGGAATTCTTAAAACCCTTTTATTCAATAGAAATTTTCCTACAGGGAAATTATGATTTAGATATTTAATTTCGTTTTCATCGGATTACACGATATCAAAACGAGTTAAGAATTAGAGAAGGAATTTTAAGCAATATTTATTACCTCACTTTGATATCTCGACGAAATGGTCTTATCTAATAAACGGGTCTGTGGAAGCATGTAGCGACAAGTATCGGGGCGTGACTGCCATTAAATTGACAGTTCTAGCTAGCAAATCTCTTTTAATTTGTTTTGGTACTCGGAACCTACCACTCAATAATAATTGACTTACGATCCACACATTTTGCAATCAAACTCTAGAATCGAACAAATTTTTCCTAAACTTTGTTCAATAGGGTGGCTCAAAAATGCATGGAAAACATTTTTTTGATGCCAGAGTCTCCAATCTTATTTTTTTTAATTGTCATTTTAACACGTGCCTATTTTGATTTGATATTTCCCATATAAATTCCATGGGGAAAAAACTCTCTTTGAAGTTTTTGGAATGATTTTTGATGACCTTGAGAACTACCCTTAAAATAAAAAATGTCAACTATTCACAAAATTAACCTTCTGAGTGTTTTATTCGTGTTTTTTTTTAACAAAAATTATTTCTGTTATAGTATAGTGGAATATCATTAATAAAATTTCTGTCTAGAGACAAAAGTTTGATAAATAATTACAAAAGATACTCTCTTCAAACTTCAGAAAACATATTTTTAGATGGTGCAAGCTGAACTTACAAGAATAAAATAACAAATAGAAAATAGTCTATCCTCCCCTGGAAATTTAATCTTGAAAAACTCACTGTGCTCGGTTATGAAAAAAGATAAAAAGCATGTGTTTTTTTATGGATTTAAGCTTGATTCCTGCTGGTTCTGCAGTGTAAAGTTCGACGAAGCTTATTCCTCAAATTTTGTATTTCCTTTCTTGCTCATAGCACACGACCTCGATACTCTTTATTGAAAGCCCAGGAGTATACTATCGTAACAATTTCCGATATTCGCACATCGGCGAACAAACTCGATGCTTAGGAAGGCACCGAAGGTGTTTCAAACTGTCGTGAGAGAGTGAGTGTTACCAGTTCTTCCCTGGAGCTTCCTTCACTCGACTCTGATTAAAACTGCGTACCAGAAATCGCCCACCCACTGACTTGAGCTTATCACGAACAGTGACGCTGCTGAATTTCAAAATCCCTCTCAAACGATATTGAAATAAAAAGTAGACAGCTCCTGAAGCTGTAGCAGCACAATAACTGTCTACTTTTTTTCAAGTCTCATCACTCCTTATCGTTCAAATCGAGCCCTCTTTTCGGATAACAAAACGTGTATTATATATTATTAAGTATCGAACCGATCCCAAGTAGAATAATCCGACCATTGCGGAAGCTATTACGAAATCAGAGATCCATTCATCTGTAATATAAGCCGTAATCGCTGGAAACGAAGTGAAAGCAAAGAATGATAAAAGGAGTGCATTTTAATTATTTCTTTTTCATTGGTTATTAAATTAATTTTTTACTTAGAACGAGTCTGTACTGTATAAACAGATTGAGTGTTGAAATGTCTCTTAATCCTAATTTAAAATTGAAAGTTTTTAGTTTGAAAACGGTTAGAGAGAGAGAGGGAGATTAATGGGAAATTCTATTAAAAAAATAGAAAAAAGCGGAAAAAAGTAAAAGACAAATCAACAAGTACAACAAAATGAAAGCTGGCAGTATTCCACTTGGAGGATCGCTTATTAAATTACCCTCTACCCAGTGTTTATCATCGTCCGTTGGAAGTGATGGATGTAACTGCTCTCCGATAATTTGATCTCGCAGTTGTTGGTGTGAGCTGAGACACCTATGGGTCTTGAAAGCGACGAAATGCTATGTAAACTGAACTCTTTACACGATAAGAATCTTGCTAAGTGGCGCTTCTTGAATCGACCAGCTACCTGAATTTTAATCGACAATCGAACGTGATTAATTATCTTGTCAGCAGACGAGAAAGTCATACCAACAATTACACACTTCAGTTTTGCATTTTTGTGGCGAGTAAATATTTAGTTAGAGGATTATTTTTTCGAAATTTCGCGTCGAAACAGAAACAGGTTTTATTACTACCTGATTTCTGGAATTAATAGCCTCTAATGAATAAATTAAGTTACAGAAGAAAAAGATTCGAATTTTATTCAGAGAGTGAATAAGTTCAATCAGTTCTAAATGATTAATACAGTAAAAAGATCAGCTTTGAAAACATCTTACTTGTTACTAAGATTTTTATCAATCTGCTTTGAAATTAATTAAAGCATATTAAAGATAGGAGAAGCTCTTAATCCTGGGTTGTAACTATAGGCTTATTAGTATTATAATTACTTTTTGCACTTTGCTTCTTATCGTAATTGGTACAAATAATCCTATTATTTTACAATTTGGCGTTTCGAATTTTATAAAGGGCGGTATTATAATTTCTTTGATATTAATATAGTATTTTATGCTCTTTACATATCTTAACTAGCACCTTTTACTAAAAAGATTCAGAGGATTGTAAATATCTATACAATAATTTTGAATTTTTAGTTTTTGAAGTATAAAAACATGTTATTCCTTTCCTAATTTCAGTATTCTCCATAAAAATCTGATGAAAGTTCTTGAAATTTCGTAAAATCACTCAGATTTTTAAGATATTCCTTAAAATTTCACAAGATATCGTTATATCTCTTAAAATTACTGAAAATTCCTGACAGTCTAAAAAAATCTTGTAAAATCTCTTGAAATCCCTTAAGTTTTTAAAATAACTTAAGATCATCCTATACAATATTGTATAATATCTTACAACTACATAAATTTCATAAAATTCTCTAAAATCCTTTAAATCCATTAAAAGATTTTTAAATTATCCAATATTCCATAAAATATCTTAAAATCCCTTGAATTCCTTAATAAACCTTGATATTCGTTAGAATGATTAAAAATCTCATTAAAATTTCGTTAAATACCTCAAAATTTCTGAAAATTTCGTTAAATCTCGCCAAACTGCTTTAAATTTCGTAAATTCTATAAAATCCTAATGAAAAAATAACAATAAATTTCATAAAACTCCTTGAAATCCTTTTAAGATCGTTTAATTATTCTACAATTTTAATAGTTTCCGGAAAATTTTTTCAAATATCTTAAATTTACTCAAAATCTTATTTAAATCTCTTAAAATTCCTGGAAATTTAATGAAATTTCGTGAAATTTCTTAAATCTCTTCAAAGTCCTTAAAATTACTTAACATGTCATAAAATATTGTAAAATCAGTTAGAATATGAGAAAATTACGTGAAATTTTCTAAAATGACTTACAATCCCATGAAATATCTTCAAATTCTTGAAAATCCAATGAAATTCCATAAAATCTCGTGAATCCCTTAAAAGTCCTCAAAAGTACTAAAAAATCCACAAAATATCGTAAAATTTCCTTAAATTATTTAAAACCTAATGAAATCTTATGGAACTCCTTAAAATTATTCAAAACTCCCATTAAATCGCATTAAACCCCTTAAAATATCTGATGAAAATACATTGAAATTTCGTAAAATCCCCTGAATCCCTTAAAAGTCCTTAAAATTACCTAATACATATATGTCCCATAAAATACCATAAAATCCGTTAAAATTTCTTAAAATCGCTATCATAAAATTCCTTAAATTACCATGAAATCCTTTAATATTTCAAAAATTTCAAGGTCACTTAGGTAGGGTAAAAAATATTTGAATACTTTTTTGCTTCTAAAGGTAGCTTTCACTAATTGGTAGTGAAATTTCGTTAACCCAATTGAAAAATTACTGATTCGATTGGTAAAATTGGTCGACTTAAAAAATTAGTAGAATTATGACAAAGGAATTAGTAATTCGTACATATCACGTGTTTACTAATTTAATAATGAAAATTCACTAATTAAATAGTTGCAAGTTATTAATTGTTTAGTAAACTAATTTAATTTTTTTAAAATATATGTAAATTGAAAGAAGAAACTCAAGTAATGCAATTTTAAGAAATATTAAATAACTTCCTGCCCATATTCTTCCAAATTTGTTGCTGCAATAGATTAAAAATAAAAGAAAATAACAGTTATATTAAATATCTATATTTTATATCTAAATCATAAATAATATCACAATTTAAGACACGATTCACGATCTGTAACATCTGCTGAATTATTTTCTTGCTATCTCTCTTTATAATTTTTTTTTTCACTTTGAGTGTGGAAATGGGTATTTGCAATAATAAATTTGCCTCCCGATATCTCCAAGTTTATTCTCGAGAGGATATATTCTACCCGCATCATCTGCTAAGGATATCCAATAGCAAAATGTCCCACATCCAAGGACACCATAATAGAGCCATAAATCCGTCTCCCAACTGTATCGATTCTGGCAAAGATCGTCTGTCACGCTTTTGAATAGAATATATCAGAATAAGATGACAGGGCTACAGGCGTTGGCAATGCGTCATCCTCGAACGCACAGTGAGGTCATAAGCTTGCACGATGCATCATTGCGAATGTAAATTATAAATCTATATCATATAGAACATTCACATTCACATGAACTCAGCACTATTTGTTGAAGCGGGACATAGTTTAAAAATGTCGCAACATTAAATTCTAGCCCGGAAGATAATCCTCTAACTAATTAAAATTTTTGAAGCATTGATGACTGTCTTTTATTTTTCTTGCAGGTGGAAAAGCTAAGAGGTTTCGGAATGACCCTTTGCTGTTAGATGATCCAACAACGACAGATACCTCGAAGAGAAGGAGCAGCGAGCATAAGAAGGGAAGGAAAGGAAAGAGGAAGAAACAGAATCTGGACTTAACTTTCTCGAGTATGAATGATACTGTAGCTTCTAAGCTAGATGTAAGCTGCTCTAAAGGGAAAGGTCTTTTTAACGCTCCTCCTCACCTGCCAAACGCCCGCCCTCCTAAAATTGTCAGGTAAAAACATTTATGGATGTAAGATCATCTGTGTAGGAAAATATCAGGTTTTTATAAAATGGTACTTCTTCAGGAGGAGAAATGTAGTGTCTTCGAAGAAGAATTATCTGGTGGCGGTGTATGAATGCATGGAAGGGTACGTTCTGAATGATCCCATGACGGATAGAATCTTTTGCAGCAGACAAAACTGGCTGGGAACGATGCCAGAGTGTATTAAAGATGGGGGTGAGTAATTCTTTTTTCTATTGATCCGTCGAATCATCTAACCATTCAGTTTAAGATCCGGAAACAGTCAATTGATTCGCAATTGACCTTCAGTTCGCGATCCAATGAAAAATATCAAGAATCCTAGACGTGATTTAATTGATTAGGAACTGGAGGGACTACATGTGTCTTATTAATATGATCCACGGGTCAATGCATTCGATGCTCTTCTTGCTTGCAAAATGACAGGCGAAGAAATATTGCAACGCTTATTTCTAGGGATAGGCGTCGCTGACTCTATCGCTAAAGTTGATCTTGAAAAGTAAAGGGGGCTGCGTTGCATCGCGAGAAGTACCGAGACTACAGTCGGATTACTTCATGTTTCCTCTTGTAAAGAATTGAAGATACATTCGCCTGATGAACTTCAGGCGTTCATATTGTTTCAGAACCGGTGCAAGAAAATCTCAGACGCTGCGGCCAAGACAACGGTGGGTGCGACCACATCTGCGAGGACATTCCCTCTGGGATTCAGTGTTCCTGCTACGATGGTTATCACGGAAATGGAACATCTTGTGCTGGTGCGAAATATTTCTTTTACTATTATTTATACCAATTAACAACTTTGCAAAATAAATGCCAGAAACTTAGAGCATCCACTCGAAATTCTACTTCAAACTTAGTTGCAAAAGTTTACGACGTTCACAGTACTTGAGTAATTTTTAAGAGAGATCATTTCCTGTCGCTCGTAAGGAAAATTTGAGACTGAAATACGAGACAAGAGCAAGGAATTGCTGCTTTAGACGATAATCTTATGGACTATCTTGGAGGTTCCTAACATGAATCAGATGTTCACCCAAAGAGATTCTCATACTCCTCGAGATAATGAAATAAGATGATACTCCGTGGGCTCGGGGGTGGGAAGAGGGGATTTTGTAATGTTCCTCAGAAATTCGAGCAGCATCTGTCTCGGAATATGTTAATTGGTGTCGTGGGAAATTTAACAAAAGACGATGATTTAATAAGATCCAACTTCCATAAATTTAAGTTTAAGTGCTTTCAAAGAACTTCAAGAATCGTTCGACTCTTATTATTATTATTATTACTATTATTATTATACTCCAAATATCTGGTTATTTAAAATGTTACCGTTTTGGTTCTTTGGAAATATAATGTATAATAATTATTTTTCCACCATTACTTCGGATGAATCTAGCACTAATAATCATCTTCACAAAGCGAAAAAAAATTCCCCTCGTGTATAAATTTCTGTTGAGGAAACTTTTCCCAGTTACATAATTACTTGAAATCATATGAATGTTTATGGAAAGCTCGTTAGACGTCAATATCTGTAAAGAGAATCCGCGGTGCGTGGATCTTGTTTCTTCTGAAATTAACGGTCATAGATGGAAGGAAAAGGATATATATATATATATATATATATATATTAGACCTCCGCCCCATTGCGTTTAAACTTACAGCTATTCCGCCGACTGATTTAACGGAAATTGGATGTTTGAGGTGCGGAATATGAAACTCCCTTGTAGAAGGAACTTTAGTATAATTCTAGATGGAAGAAAATGATAATCCTAAATTTTTGCAAAAACTCTTTTTAAGGGGAATACGTACACAGAGAAAATATAGACTTGAATAGGATAAAATAACAAATTTAAGATTCTAACGTAAAAGCAGGGATAATTCTATTAATTTTAATTCCTGATTTTCCCTTTAGACTTCAATGTACAAAAATAAAATAGTTTACCTCAAAAATGTAATTTCCGTCTATTTACATAGCTTTAATGGTATCTCCCTCGTATTCCATAAAGCAGATTAGATTTGGAGTTTATTTAATTCACTCTAATTCCTTTCTGAAATGTGTGCACAAAATTGTTTGAATTATGCATTTTTCAATATAAGTCAGGAATGGTCTATTTAAATGAATTCAAGTTTGCACTGCGGAGAGATCAAGTGATTTGAATTAATTTTATATGTAATGTATTATCCTCAATTCCAAATATAATTTATATATTTTTAAAAAATTAGTTATCTTTAATAAATTAGAAAATTGAATATACATCTATAGTAAGAATGAACAATTTAGGAATTACTGTTACTAATACTGTTTTTAATATAAAAGAACGGAGGGGAAATCAGGTATTCACAGAAATTTCAATTTTCAATCCTATTCTATTTAAGCCTTCTTATCGGATATCTTTTATATAAAATATGTAAAATACCTTGCTCTAATTTTTATAACATTAAATTAAAATCTTTTTTCAAAAATAGAACTAAAGCTAATAAAATTCTGTGTCTAATAAACCAAATGGGAAGTCCAAACGTCTATTTAAAAAAAAATGTTAATAACTCCGAAAAGATAGACTATTTTTGAAAGCGTTTTGTCCCATTGTAAAATTAAATTTCCATACTCAATCTTGTATGGAAAAATGGTAAACATTGAAATATCCATAGTTATTTACAAGAATTAAATAAAATTACCATATTTTATTTAAAAACTTGAAGACAGTTAATATTAATCCATTTTATTGAAGAATAAAGAAGTTAAGCACATATATAATTTAAAAATGGGTTTTTTATAGTCAAACTTTTTTCCTTGACATAATTCAAAGTTGTTACAAGAATATAAAAAATTCTTTGACCCGAGACGAATCGATTGACCTACAACAATAAAAAATTTGATGAAAAAGTAAGAAAGTTGTGGATATTTATAATATTTGAAAATTTGGTTTTATATAGTACAACTTTTTTCATTGACATAATTCAAAATTGTTACAAGAATATAAAAGATTCTTTGACGAATCGATTGACCTATAATATTAACACCTATGGCAGAAGCTAGAATAATAAATTTCAAAAATGTTTCCGACTGTAAATAAAATATCTTTTACAAAATAAACGTATTGCTATTTCAACAGAAGCCATTTTTCGCGAGATGAGCATTTATGGTAATGTCTAGATATCACATTTGTCTTGAAGTGGGCAACGAAATAAGAAATGTTGTATGAATCTCCATTTCCCGGAATGGAATAACCATAAAGGCGAACAGAGGAATAAGACGAAAAGGAATAAACCCTATTTTTCTCTAGTACCACATAAAATAGTGAATCTGTTCACTGAGGTGAAAAAGAATGTACCTCGAATGTGAAATAAATATGTCCATGTATTCGGGGTGGTTTCAGGGTGCAATATTTCTTTTTCTAGATATCGATGAGTGTGCTGAAGGGACGGCAGGCTGTTCGCACATTTGTCACAACGATCGAGGATCATTCCATTGCGAATGTCCCTCTGGTTTTATTTTGAATTCCGACTCTCGCTCCTGTCTCGGTAAGTTCATAAAAAGCAATCAGATCAAAAGTTGGATTCTCCTAATTCATACTCCGTATCATTTTGCGTCGCGGACATTAGAGAAAAAAACAGCAGTTCCTTTGGTTAATTACTGAAAAACTAATTTCAACTCTAATTGAACGTGGTGAGATTTCATCTGTTGGTTTACTTTTTTAATGAGTTTTCTCTCGCATATTCTTCACACTGTTATGAGTCACAGTCATGAAAAATATTATCCTACGCTTTAATTTAATTCCTCCGAATTTAATTTGGTTTTCAGTACATTTGCTCTGTTCCGAACTCTCACTTCATGTTTATTTTCTTTTTACAAATTTTAGATCAACTTTGTCTAGGGTGGTACGATTTTTTTTAAATTGATGTTTTTAGATGTAAATGAGTGTCTGCCAAACAATGGTCGAGGACCTTGTGAAGACACTTGTCATAATCTCCAGGGTGGTTACGAATGCCGTTGCACCAAAATTCCTGGACATAAATTGTCTTTGGATAATCACACCTGCGAGGACATTGATGAATGTGCAGAGAACAATGCTGGATGCTCCCACATTTGTATGAATACTCCGGGCAGTGTTTTTTGCTTATGTCCTGATGGATTCTACTTAGAGGATCATTTAAAAACTTGCCATGGTTGGTAAACTCTATAAACAGTAATTATTTAAAGAATTTACTATTGTACCTTTTTTTGCTTTTTTATTTTAGATGTGAACGAATGCGAGGGAGATACAAAAGTTTGCGACGAAACTAGGGAGAAGTGTGAGAACACTCTAGGGTCTTATAAGTGCGTTCAGAAGCTAAACAAGTTGTCGAAAATCCTGCAGGATGAGGATTACGATACCGAGGAGGATGACGAGGACGAGGATTATGAGGGAATCACAGAACTTCCAGGATTAGCAAACTGCGAAGAGGGTTTCAGAAGGTCTGAAAATGGAGGATGTGTGGGTAAGAATCATTTTTAGATTCTAGATTTAGTCCTTCTAGACAACCTTCTAGACAAGGACTTACATAATCTAAATTTTTGTTTTAAAACTTATTTAGAGAATATTCGTTTTATCCTCCAGACATTGACGAATGCATTGAAGGTGATGAAGGTGAACCACATGGTTGTGAGCACATTTGCGTGAACGAGCAAGGTGGTTACTACTGTTCCTGTAATCAGGGATACGATATTCAAGATGATGGTGTTTCCTGTGAAGACATAAACGAATGCCTTAAAAATCCTCAAATCTGCTCCTACTCCTGCCAAAATACGGAAGGGTCTTATATCTGTACATGTCCGAGTGGTTTTTCTTTGGAAAATAAAACAACCTGCATTGAATCTGAATCCCCAAAAAGTTGCTCCTCTTTAGATCCTAAGTGTTCCCATGAATGTGAGGATACATCTGAAGGACCACATTGTGTCTGTCCTGTAGGGTACGAGCTAGATTCCAACGGTCTAGTTTGCATCGACATCGACGAATGTGAGGAAGATCGTTGTTCCCACTCATGTATTAATGTAGAAGGAAGCTTCGTCTGTTCCTGTCCGGATGGTCTAGAATTAAAAGAAGAGGATAAATTCAATTGCACTGATGTGGACGAATGTTCCAAAACCCACGGTTGCGAATACGAATGTGTGAATCTTCACGGGTCATACAAGTGCAGTTGTCCTCCAGGATTAACCTTGGATGAGGATGAGAAGAATTGTAAAGATGTAAACGAATGTGCAACCAACCAGCATAAATGTTCACATCAGTGCTGGAATGAAATAGGAAGCTACAGATGCATTTGTCCCATAGGGCATGAACTTCTAGAGGATTCCTTGACTTGCCAGGACATCGACGAATGTGGTAGAAATGATCATGGGTGTTCTGATTCTTGTATCAACGAACCAGGAAGTTACAAATGCACTTGTCAAGCAGGAACAACGTTAGGAGAAGATGGAAGAACCTGCGAAGACATTGATGAGTGCCTAATAAATATCCATGGATGCTCCCATGATTGTGTCAACTCTTATGGCACTTATCAGTGCACCTGTCCTCCTGGGTTTACCCTTGATGATTCAGGAAGAATCTGCAAAGAAGAATCAGGGTGTACAAATATGAACTGTTCTCACAACTGTGTAAAGGAAGAAGACACCTATAGATGTACTTGTCGAAAGGGTTTTATTTTACAGCCAGATGGGCAGACTTGTCAAGATTTGGACGAGTGCCAAGAAGACGAACACGATTGCTCTCATGACTGTATAAATAGCCAAGGAAGCTACAAGTGTGCCTGTCCGGAAGGATTGAAGCTTTTGAGTGATGGCTTGACATGCGGTGATCCCTTTTGTACAGAAGGGTTCAGAAGAACTGGTTCTGGCTGTCAAGATATAGACGAGTGTTTTGAAGAAGATCATGACTGTTCCCATAATTGTATCAATGTCTATGGATCTTATAAATGCTCATGTCCTCCTGGATTCCATCTCGAAGCAGACCGTGTAACTTGCTTTGCTTCAGATCACTGTAAAGATGAATCGTGTTCGAGGAAATGTGACTTGACAAACAATAATACTTGTACTTGCCCATGGGGATATGAATTAGCAGATGATGGTCTAACTTGTACAGACATTGACGAATGTGCTGAGAGTTCAAAGAATAATTGCGAGCATCATTGTCAAAATGAAGTGGGTTCCTATTCTTGCGTTTGCTCTTTAGGATACAGACTTAAAGCTGATAATCACACTTGCGAAGATATTGATGAGTGCTCTGAAGGACTTCATGATTGTAGCCAACTGTGCTTTAATCTTCCTGGCAGTTACAGATGTGACTGCCGTTCGGGTTGGAAGTTTTGGTCGAATTCTAGAACCTGCGTTGCTAATGGTCCCGAAGCTGGTCCCGAACTTTGTCCCGAAGATCATGGATGCTCCCATACTTGTGAGAAAAATGATGACCAGATTAGATGTGGTTGTCCAGAAGGATTTGAACTTGATGAGGATGAAAAAACTTGCAAAGATGTAGACGAATGTGAAGAAGGGACTCATGTTTGTTCTCACAAGTGTGCGAACATAGATGGATCTTATTATTGCGAATGTCCAGAAGGACTGGAACTAGCAGAGGATAAGAAGACCTGCGAGGATATCAACGAATGCTTGCTCAAACACCACACCTGTTCTCATTTCTGCATCAACACTAACGGAAGTTTCATCTGTGCTTGTCCTGAAGGATATGATCTTAGGGAAGATCAGCAAACTTGTGGAGATATTGATGAATGTTTAACCAAACATGAGTGTTCCCATGATTGTCAGAACTTTGATGGAGGTTACAGATGTGACTGTCCTGAAAATATGACCATTAGCGAGGATATGAAAACTTGCTTCAATGAATCAGATTTAATGGATAAAGATTTAAATTCTACTTTCCAAGGATGTTCGTCTGCTAATTGTAGTGATTTAGATCCATGCGATGATTTTGGTTGTTCTCACGAATGTATTCGCATCAAAGATAGTCAATCGATATTAAGAGTAGAATGTAGATGTCCTGGAGGATATGTTTTACATGATAATAAAACTTGCAAGGATATTAACGAATGTATCGAAGGGAATGAAGTTAACAGTATCTGTTCTTATGGTTGTATCAATACCGAAGGAAGCTTTTATTGTCAATGTCCTCAAGGTTACCAGATAGGTTCGGATGGTAAAAGTTGTGAAGACATAAACGAATGTAGCCATGAAAATGCAGGATGTACTCATTTCTGTAACAATATAGATGGTAGTGTCGAATGTGCTTGTCCTGAAAACTACAAACTTGAAGATGATGAAAAAACATGCCTGGAGTTTGATGAATGCAAAGTCAACAATGGTGGATGTTCCCACTTCTGCAATAATGAAAATGGAAATATATATTGCTCTTGTCCTCCAGGAATGATCCTAACTGATGATAATTCAGAGTGTATTGTAGACAACAAGTGCTTAGATAACAACGGTGGCTGTTCTGACATCTGCAACTTCTTTAATGGCAGCATCTCGTGTGATTGTCCTTTAGGATTCCAGTTAGCTCAAGACAATAAGCAATGTCTTGATGTGGACGAATGCGAGAACCATATTGATGATTGTATTCAAACATGTGTCAACACCTTTGGTTCCTTTGAATGTGGATGCAAGGAAGGATTTGTTCCCAATTTTGAAGACAATACATTATGTGATGACGTCAATGAATGCCAGATAGGCAACGGAAATTGCACCCAAGGTTGTGTCAACACTGTAGGATCTTTTAGATGCTCGTGTTTTAGTGGCTACACACTAGCAAAAGATAAGTCTACTTGTGTAATGTCAGATGCTTGTGGAGCTGGGAATGAAAATTGTTCACACCAATGTCATTTTGAAAATGAAAGGACAGTCTGCTCTTGTCCTCTGGGATACAGATTGAAAACTGATCTGAAGACTTGTGAAGATATTGATGAGTGCGAAGAATTTGAGAACGATGTGGAGACTGGATGTTCTCATACCTGCATCAATCACGAAGGAGGTTATCATTGTGAATGTCCTCCAGGATACATCCTCCAACCCGAGGACAAAAAAACATGCATTGATTTAGACGAATGTCTTTCATCGAGCCACAATTGTTCTCATGACTGTTTAAATCTCTTAGGAAGCTATATTTGTACCTGCTATGATGGACACTATCTACATTCTGACAGATCCACTTGTCTAGATGTTGATGAGTGTCTCGAAGAAAATGGTGGATGCTCCCACTTCTGTAACAATACGGTTGGAGGATATCAGTGCAGTTGTCCAAAAGGATACGAGTTATCTGTCGATGAGAAGACCTGTATAGATGTAGACGAGTGTCAAAATGGACTTGCTGATTGCTCTCACGAGTGCTTGAACATCCTTGGATCATGGAAATGTGTTTGTCCAGTTGGAAAAGTATTAGGAAATGACTCTAAAACCTGCACAGATGCTAATGGATGTAAAATTGATAACGGACGTTGTTCTCATGAGTGTTTCAATGTTCTTGGAGGTATCGAGTGTGGCTGTCCGGTTGGGTTTGACCTTGAAAAGGATGGAAAATCTTGTAGAGACATTGACGAGTGTTCAGTGGCCAACGGAAACTGCTCAGATATCTGTATCAACTTGGTAGGATCTTTCAAGTGCGGATGTCCAGATGGCTACATCTTACTTTCCGATTCAAAGACTTGCGAAGACGTCAACGAGTGTTTGGAAGAAAATGGAGGGTGTTCGGACATCTGCCTCAACGTTAATGGAACACATCTCTGCCAATGCCTGGAAGGTTTTAAACTATCAGAAGACAACAAAAACTGTATTGACCTTAACGAATGTGAAGTCAACAATGGTGGTTGTTCTCATCTCTGCGTGAACGAGGTTGGATCCTTTTATTGTGATTGTCCATCTGGCCATAGGAAGGCTAACTCTACTTGTTATGTCCTTGATCCTTGCCTTGAAAATAATGGAGGATGTGAGCAAGATTGTAGAAATGAGAATGGTCTTGCTCTCTGTTCATGTAGCGAGGGTTTCAGAAAAATGCAAGGAGATGGTTCAAGGTGTGAAGATATTGATGAATGCTCTGGTTCACATGGATGTCAACACTTTTGTGTCAACACTCATGGATCATTCCACTGCAGCTGTAGTGAAGGGTATGAAGTCAGGAACTCAACTTGTGTGGGTAAGATTATTATTTTATGTCTTGTGGTCATATATATATTTCTGAACTCTTTTGAACTGTTTTGGATTGTTTTGGACTGTTTTGGTTTAGATATTGACGAGTGCCTTCGAAGACCTTGCAACGGCAAGAAATGCATCAACACCTTAGGGAGCTTCCGGTGCGACTGTGATCCAGGATATCGATTCGAAGACGGTGTTTGCGTAGGTTTGTGTAATGAATCTTTGAAGGTCAGTATCAAGTGCCTGCAGATAAATTTCAATTGAATTTCCCGCAGATATCGACGAATGCGTCCAGGGACACTGCCAAGGCCATTGCATCAATACACCAGGCTCTTATCAATGCACCTGCGCTCCGGGATTCAGATCCCAAGGCACTGATTGCGTGGGTGTGTTCAAACAAACCAACTTCCTCCACTTAGTTACTTCTAGAACCACATGAATCCTTAAATTGTATCTTTATTCTCAGATATCAATGAATGCGGGAGAAACAATGGTGGATGCGCTCAAGATTGCGTTAATACAATCGGATCTTATATTTGCAGTTGCAAACCAGGCTATATATTGAATCCAAGGTTATTTTCTTGATTGTTCTTTCGTCTTTATCGTCTTTCCAACTTTTTCAAATTATAATGTTGCATTTTGTTTTGCTTCAGAGATAAGACTCAATGCCAGGATATAAACGAGTGTAGAAATCAGAATGGTGGTTGCAGGGGTGACTGCATCAACACCTCCGGAAGTTATTACTGTCTCTGCAGTGATGATACGGTTCTGGCTCCTGATGGAAGGACCTGTGTTCCCCGAGTTTCCAGGTGTCGAGCAATGGAAGTCCCGAAATTTGGAGAGGTACAATTTCCAAAATAAAAATACAAATCTTTTACTCGATCACTGCTAGTTTTAATAAACTGGTTCTAATGATTTTCGTGTTGAAGGTTCGGTGCCCTGGTCATTCGTCGGGAGCAATAGAATATCCGTTAAGTGCGAGGTGTTACATTAGGTGCCACAGCGGCTTTAAGTTGGAGGGTGCTCACGCCAGAGATTGCGAACCGGGTGGTCGATGGAATGGGAAGGATCCAACTTGCGTTCAAGAATACACTCCACCGGGTCGTCCCTACTACTCAGGTATGTGATTAGCACTTCCCTGGCTTTCCTTTCTCCGGTATCGCGGCGATAACAACGTGGTAGGATTACTGGGCGAGACCAACGGCGTGCGTTCAATTAGTCAGATGGAAGCTCTAAACAGCTTTTAATAATAGAAGGTCCTGTTGTACAGCCAGTTGCTAACGAGGCCATACTTTAACGCCATGCCTTAACGAGCTTACAGCCACCGCTTAGTTCTTTCATTCTTTCACCCTCGACTTCTAACACAACAACTTTTTGTACCATTGCTCTTGACTTCTTTCGCAGCATGCGCATTGTTTCAACTAATGAGTACAAGACTTTTTCCATCCCTCGGGGCAACAATAATCATTGAAAGAGCCTTTTTAGGCTGCTGTTTTATTGAAGGGAATGGGGTCAAAAGGCTTTTAGTACCAGGATAATAAAACATATTCACTTTGATTTTCTTGACTTCAGGTAATTACTGGCTGCAACACATAGATGTAATTTAGGGTTATTTTCTAGCTTGTTTGTCGAATTCACTGGAGAAGATAAATCCTCTCTACAAGTGATATATGCAGGTGAACGCAACAATGTGGTAACTCATTCGAATCTCATTTCAGACATGCCGCGACCATACATCAGGTGTCCGAGCAGCGTAGACGTGGAACTTCCGGCGAGGCAGAGTACAGTTCGAGTTTCCTTCTCTCAGCCCAAGTCCAACGTGGATTGGTGGAGGTACTTTTCCTTTGTACTTTTTACCCTCTCGAGACACTTTTACTTTGAGTGAGTCTACCTCTTGAGGTCCGAGTTCACCACGACTTTTCTCCGCTCTCTTTTCATTCAAGTAATGGTTACAAGTGTATCGATTACTTTTCTCTTTCCTATAGACAGATCGGGATATCAATTTAATTCTAAAGGAGCTTACACGAGTGAATGTACTTTAGATCAATTGATGGGAATGCGTTCGAGGTGTTGGCCTCCAAGCATCTGTCAATCATTAGATTATCTTCTTGGGATGACAAATATTTCAGGGGATATAGAGAATTCATAAATTAAAGTATCTACGTTTTTTTTACGTTTGACTTTTGTTTCTATTTTGAGAGAAGCGTTTCAAATTCAAGGCTTTAAAATTCGATATCGACGGATGATTGCCAGCTCAATTCAAACGGAGAAAGTCCAAACGCTTATCTGGGATTTCTCTCCTGGGGTATTATGGATGACATATGTACGCAGGATTATATTTAATACTACTTGATGCAGCTGTGCTTTATGTTTCATATTTCTGAAACTCAAGTTTTTATTCCCTAAATAAAAGTCCTCTTATAACAGTGATAAAAAAAAGTCATTTCTGTGAGGTGGAGGGTAGTTTAATTTGGTTGAATTTACCAGGCATATCTCGCTTTTGTGAGGACAGTATGTAATATGACAAGAATTCTAGGTACGTGGATGCTTCTCCAGCCTGGGGAAAACAATTACAAGCGGATTTACCCGCAGGCATCACTATGGTCACCTTCACAGCATGGTCCCCCACATCCAATTACACCAGCACCTGTAGGCTGATGATTCGTGTTAGAGGTAAGTAAAATTAATACTGGAAGCGCAATCTCTCAATTTTATTAACAGCAAGTCATTGAAAAGTTTCATTTTTGAAAAATATATTCAGGTATAATTCGGTACTCCTTATTGTAAATTCTTTTAATAGCAATCACCTCCTGTAATTGTCGACTCCAGAAAAACATATAAGAAATTAGAAAAGTACTGCACAGGAACATCTGGGCCATATCCATTTATTTGTAGTGATGTTTTGCTACAATTAGGAAGGGGTTTTACTTCTGTTGTAATGTTAAATGAACTTGGAGAAATGACGGTGCCCTGTAACAAAATAATTGATTTTAGAAAGGTGGGATGGAAAAATGTATGAAATAAAATGTATGAAATAATTGTATAAAATAATTTGCAAATACCTTTTGGATAGGACAACTTTTTTTTTCAGTGAAGAGCTGACGTGTCAAATCTTGAAATAGTTGTTTTATTGAATATGTTGGATATACATCACACAAAGAAAAATAGATGAGTTTATATTCATTGTCATGCAAATAGTAGGCTTGGAACTAAAAATTAATGTTCTATAAATTATTTACACGAACAATTAAGGTAATTGACTTAAAAAAATTGAATTTTCAATACATACAAACAATGTATCTGATTCTTCTAGTTCTTTTTTTCATAAAACTTCCATTTCGGGAGCAATTGCGTCTTGTATAGAAACGTATGGATTGTAAAAGGCTTCTGTAATTGTTCTCTCAATATGCCAATTATAAGGTGTTGCCTAAACATAATTTTGTAATTATTGAAAACCTTAAAAATATTATAAAATGAAAATTTACATACAAGAAATACATAATTTTTTACTTACATTTGTGAATGGGGAAGAAATTAAGAATATAATCACGAAATTGGTAAGCATTTTGTTTAACTGATGATATTTTTTTGTTATGAAGACTAAAAAATCGTTACCACGTTCGAAGAAGTTCGAGGCAGTATTTAGTTCGTCAAACTTATTCAAGATTGTGTTATCGTTGTTTGTTGATAAGCTTTAAAATAATTTAAAATATTATCACGTCCAATAATAGTTTTTATTTATTTATCGCTTTCCAGATAATGAAAAACTAATTTCAAACTCTACTTTCATTTCAAAGAAACTTTAAAACAGCTGTTATAATTTTCTTTACACAGATAGAGAAAATCCAAAAGTCCTAACATGCCCAACGTCCTTCGAAGTTCGATTAGAACCAGGAGAAAATAGCCGAATAGTTTTTTGGCAGGAACCCACATTCAAGGATAATGCTAAGATTGATAACATTTATAAATCGAGAGTAAGTATGCTTGACAAGAATATTCACTAAAAATATTATACCATGAAAAGCTCTGCTCTAGATCCTTGTTTATTAAAAGCTTCGTTAATGACGAAAGTTATGAATCTTGTACTTACCCCATCTTCTGCATTCGTAATTAATGATCAATTACCTGCCACTTGACCTGCTTATTCTCCGAAATAGAATATTGTCGTTGGAATGAGAATCCCTGAAAATTTCAGCCTTGGAAATTCATTCCCTCGATTTTGTGATTCAAAGGAAAATATTCATCTTGTTTAGATGTTTAATTAAAAGTGTAAATAACTATTTTCCAGAAATTTATCAGAAATTTATCAATAGCAGTTTAGAGTAATAGATTTTTAGCGAACCACTTTTTCTTCGTTAATATATTAAAATCTTACAGCGATTGACCTGAACCATGTATATGTAAATAGAGACTTATCGATTAGCCTTTGCTCGTATTGTATAAATGTAATTGGATTTGGTACTGGTTGGGGAGGGGGGATTTGGCAACTGGCTCTAATCAGTTTTAATGGAAAGGAAAGGGCATCCGTTTACTGCAATTAACGATGGTACTGCTTCGAAAGTTCATTTTACGATCTACCCATTTTCACAGGAACCTGGACAGCAGATGTACCCCGGTATTCACAACGTGCGCTACATCGCTTCCGATGCTACCGGAAATCGAGCTGAATGCCATTTCTCCATACACGTTCGAGGTAAATTTATGCGACACCATTCATGCGGAGGCAATGTCACAAGTTTCAATGGTGCTTTTGTTGCCAATCTTCCCCACCATGTGGTATTTAGGACATACCCACTTTGGCTGTTTCGAAATTCGCGACATTAATGCTGATCTTTGACAATGAGTGACATTTCAGACTACAGATTTTCATTGGAATTTTTAAAAACCAATCACCTGATCAATCATAAAAGCAAAGTTTAAACAAATCTCCATTAAATTTAGAGTGTTGTCCAACTATAATTTAATATAAACCAAAATGAAGAGCAAATGCTAAACAAAATATTTCTTTTTTCAGAAGCTGAACGTCATCTAGATTCAGAGGTAAGCCGCATGTCTTTATATTAACAGACGTAAATCCCCTGGTCAATCTAAGAGCAGTAAGCAGTAAGCACAGCCTTACTTCTGATGAAATTTATATTTTTTATAGTTCTGCTTACTGCTTTATTTCCTCCCTTTGCTGAGTCAGGTAGCTACATGTTTCTTACAAGAAAAAGAGAATCGAATAAAGTAATATAAAGAGAATCGTCTGATGAAAAGATGAATGAGAGGAAGGATGAAGAAATTCCTTCGAATACTGATTGTTTCGAGAAAGGTGGATTAGGAAGAGAAAAGCTTCCACGAAGCATTAATAGAAAGTTTTTGTATGCTTTTTCTCATTATTATATTTTTCCTGAAACTAGAGGTTTATTCATTTGCCTATTGTTATAAAACTGAGAAACTTTTCCTCTTATTTGTTTTTGCTCGTTAAATTATAAAGAACCGAGGCTGAATAATTTCCATACATTTCATTAAATTGAAGAGAATCAGTCCTAGTAAAGGATATTTGAATTTTCTGTGCAGCACAAGAGTTTTAGAAAGATGCTGATATGTCCAGATCGACCACCTCAACCAATGCCTCAGAATTCCTACCGAGTAAGTTGAATTTTAAATTACGTGTCACAAATAAGTTTAGAATTTCATGGAAATTTTGGCATCAAATTTGAATTCTACGATTTTTATGTTTCAGATTCCACGTGGTTGTTACACCAGGTATACTCGCATGTTTTCTGGGACATATGCTCTTCAAAATTATCGTAGTCACTCTCGAAGACAGGATGAGTATCGCACTAGAGCTGCCTATCACCAAGTGCATCCAATTTTGCGAACGGAAGAACAGGATCAGACACGAGTGTATCCACTCGTCGATTGTAAGTGTATGTGTTGCTGCTTGCGTTTTTTTATAATACTAATTTTAAAGATAATCACTAATTATTGCTGAATCTTCCATCAGACATTTTCTGGAGTTTAAATTTTAAATTAACCTGGTTTTAGAGTGGTTTGAATTTAATAACCAAGGCTTTAAAAATTTTGCACTATTCTCTTTACCATCGTTCCATTTGATAATAAATTTTGAATAAAAACAACACACTCGCGCATAATTAAGTAGCAAATGTCCGGTTATGAATCGTTTTCCTTTTGGCTATCGAACCAAGAAAATTACGTGATTTTTTTTAACGAAAATTGAGTAGTTGTGCTTAGAGCCTGTGAATTGATTTGATCATGAGGCTGAAAGAGTCTCCTGGTTCTGGTCGAGTTCGAACTTTATTGAAATCTTCGGGATGTTAAACATCGAGGTTCCACCGCAGTTAGTTCTAACCTTAACATCATTTCCACCCCTGGCACCCTTCGTTTTTGAATGCCTGGTTGCCCTTGCCTTGGCACTTCTTCTGTCAGTGCCACTCTTCAATCGCATTTTTTTCCTCCTCGTAAGTAATTTCATCCATTTTCCTAAGCCTTTTCCTAACTTCTTTACCAAGCCTCTTTTCCACGAAATTTTTTTTTTTAACATTTGATTATATGCTATTTAGAATGATACTGAAAAAGAATCTTCGAGGACACCGGCCTCTCGAAAAAGCAGTTTCTCCACAATAAAGAATCGTACAGTTGTAATGCACTATCCTGTTCCACTAACAAAGTCAGCTTCTGGTTCGAGCTTTAGTGGAAACGTAACTCCAATTCGAAATACAATTTCATCTCCGATTACCAAATCAAATTCAGAAGATGCAAGACCTGAAAAGAAATTCCCGCAAACGCATTTAGAAGATCCTGTACCTCTTAACCAGTCGTCATCATTTGTAGCTACAAATCTTGAGCTTCCAGTAGTTGATATTTCGTCAGTCGATTATGAAGCCTACCGACACAAATTAATAGAAACATTATTAAAAAAGCACTTTGACGGTCAACAACCTCCAGGAGATTTTGTTTTGAACTCAATTTGTCTAAATGCGACTGATTCAAGAATAGAGAAAAAATCAAAGAATAGGCCAGGTCGAAACTTATTTAATCTTGAAGAAAGTTCTAAGCTAGGGAGGACGATTAGAAAACGGGAATGGGAGTATTTGCATCCCCTGGATCATTTTTTGGTGCAAGAATTTAGAAAGGCAGAGACTTCAGAAAAAGCTACAGATACAAGGGAGTCTGAAGATGATGAAGTTCCTGAATTGGTGGATTTCAGGGAACAAACTATGACGCCTAAGAGGCCAAGGAGTGCTCATTCTCGAAGTTACAATAATATTACTAATAATTCCAAAGTGACAATTCCCTCAGTTGTTATTCTGAACAATAATCAAAGATATGATGCGCCTAAGGTGGATGTTAGGCTAGATAGTGATTCGCCCAAGTCTCAAAGTTTCACAAGAAGGCATTCTCGGACACCAAAAAGGCAACCGAGCTGTGGAAGTCTTCAGAAATTGAACAGATCTGTTAAATCGAGTCACCAGTCGCTTATCGAAAAGAGAAAATATGATCCAGTGGTACTTTTGAATCAAAACACTCCAAGGGTTAATGTCATACCCAGGAGAGAAGATAGAAATTATTCAGCAAGTTCAAGTGAAGTTGGGAGTGAGTCAAGCAAATTAAGAGAAGGTGTTTCCTGTCGATCGAAATCTCCTTTTATTAGTGGAAGTCGGGGAAGTACCCCAAATCATCCATTACCCTGGTTCTTTGGAAGTCAAATACAGACCTTCAACAGTAGGTATACAAATCGACGACCCAGATCAACTGGTGGACGATTGTACTCTGAAAGACCAACTAGTTCAGCCAAAGATTGGTACAGCAATCCATCTTCTGCTTCTGAAAGTCACTGCACAACCCCGAGGGAAAGGACGCCTAGAAGGAGAGGTACTTTTCCACAGAGGAAGAATTATATGACTGATAATAAAGAGGATAAAGAGCGAGTCAAACCCGAAAGATCTAAACAGAAATCTTCAGATGCCAGTCCATCAGAGATCAAATATAGAGGCTCAAAATCTTCAGATCTGAATTCTAAACTTACAAAACCACAAGGTTTGAATTCTGACTTGAAGTCTATAGTAGAAAAACCATCAGAGTTGAAATCTGCAGTGAAATCTTCAAAACCTGCAAAATCTTCGATACCAACAGCTATTCCAATTTACAAAACTCACCTCGTCAAATCTAATGTCAACTTACAGAACTCTGTAGGTCCTAAATCATCTGAATCACATTTGCCTCCTCAGATAAATAATCATTTGAAGAACAGACTAAATTCTGATAGTTTCATCGTTGGAAAAGAAGTTGTTTCGGAAAATGGGTTGAAGTCTTTAGAGAGACCAAAAAGTTCCAGGATTTGTAGACTTCTGAGACCAAAGACTTCACATTTGTGCAAGAATCCCGTTTCGGATGTTAAGGACGATGAGAGGGAAGATAATTTTGGTACAAATAGAGATGTGCAAATAGCGAGGAGACCAGACTCGAAAGCTGTAAATGGGAATTTACAAACTGTGAAGAGTGGAGGTCCGGATAAGGGTTGTGAGGTTGTAAACAGAAATTCAACTGTTGCAAAGATACGAGATTCGGAAACTTTGAGAAGTGCAAGTCCCCAGGTGCAGATATTTTCAGATTATTTTTGACAAAATATTTCAAGAAATTAACATTTATGTACTAAGCTTACTGAGCAGGATATTCTTTAAAAAATATTTTTATAAAATAAACCCGTTTTTCTAGAGAGAAGAGAGGTGGGTGAATGAGCAAAGCACGTCTCCGATGACAAAATGGTCGTCTTCAAACACCTTGCAGGACTCAAGAGTTTCCAAAACGAAAACTTTTAGTTCAGCAACACTGCAAATTTCGAAACAAATATCTCAGGACCGAAGATCGATTGATCCAAGGTGGAGTAGACCTCAAAGTAAATCGAGTTTTGAGTGCCAGTCGAAGACAAACTCGATGCTGCTGAGAACCGATGAAAAAAGCAAGACAAGTTTGGATCAAGAAATTAAAGAACCGAAACTTCCGAGACCTGATTCTAAAGTTGGAATCGCTATGCAACAAGGATTAAGAAATTATATTCACAGATTAAAGATGACTTTGTCACAAAGAGAAAATTATCTAGTCGATTCTCAAGAGTTGGCAACTCTGAGCCTCACTGATGCTGTTTTGACAGATATTAGAACCGATCTTAACGCTAATGAAGTTCAAGAACTTCAGCACATTTTAAGTCAAGTTGAAAAGTGCGATTCTGAAAAGTCTGTTATGCAGAAAAAGATCATGTGATAGTTTTTATTGTTTTCAATGAAAATTAATTTTCTAGAAATTTAGGGATGTAGTCTTTTTTATCATATGTACACTGTTGTTTTGGAATTGTTTTTTGGGATTTTGTATTAAAATGATTTGGAAATTGGGAACGATTTTTTAATTAAAGATGGTAGTTAAGATTATTTAAGATTTAATCAAAATTGCTTGCCACTGATCTGCGAACTGAACAACTTTCATTGATGCCAACAAGTTAATTTGAGTGACCATAATTGTCGTAATTGCTGCCATTAAAGTATATAATTCGAGAGCAATGACCATGAGAGGAGAAAAAAGAATCTGAAGCCACAGGAATATTTAAAATTTTGGTAGATTAAAATTACAATTCACAAAAGGTATAGTTCTCTTTTTTCCCAAAACATGCAGAGAAAATTTATGAGATAAAAGTGAATAAGATAGCTAGTTTCTGAAGGAAGGAAACCATATTTTTAAAGTGTATCAAATGCAGCAGATGTGCTGTTTTGATTACACAATGAATTTCAAAAGTAATAAAAAATGAGAACCAAAAGAGTAATAAAAACATCCATATTTTTTCCAGATGAACAATCTAGCCAGAGGGAGTATCATCTTCAACAGCAGCAGAGGCTGGAATATCTACAGAGGCAACAGATGCTGCAAAGACAGCAGCAATTGCAGAGGCAACAGCAACACTATCAGAGGCCCAATCACATTCCCCGTGCAAACGGTTATAGCCGAGGACGTGTTGAAACCAGAATACTTTCCCGACGTAAATGTTGTACGTAGATAAAACTTCGAAAATTTTAGTCACGCCCAAAAAAATCTCCAAATCCGCCAGGTCAATTTTAAAACAAACAAAACCTTTCGAGGTATAACATTTTCCATTTATTTTGCATTTATAAGTAAATTTTAAATTACGTAACTTTAGATAATAAATTCTGTTTAAGTTGCAATATTGTATTTACAAAAATGAAGAAATGAAAGGATTTCATTAAATTCTGAGTCACATTGAAATTGCTAAGGGCATTAACACATTCTCATTATGAGTAAATCCTTTTGTTTGGTATGGTGGTTTATAAAACGAGTCCTTTCGACATCA
>JAUESI010000003.1:2771739-2784760 GCA_032275145.1 Synergus laeviventris
TTACTCAGAAAGACTGCAAAAGACTAAAGTTTTCATTGAAATCGTCGACAGAGAAAACTAGAGACTATACAAAGAGTGCTTTTTGGAGAAGACTTTCATATAATACTTGCCAGAAAGCTCCGCTTCCTTTATAGGTTGATTAATCGAATAAGCTCAGAAGTGATGTAGCACGGATAAATTTAGATGAGCGGTTTTGGTCTGAAAGCTTTCAACGAGCAAAAGAGAATCTACAATTTATTTACCTTTAAACATCGTTTAGTTATGTACTTTTAAATATAAAATAGAGAGCTTTTATTAATTACGGTAAAGCTTGTGAATTGATAAGCGTTACCTAATTAATAAAAGTTCTCTTAGGTCGTATGTGTGTGCTTTTTTCTCACAACAAATTTTTTATGGAAGATTTAATTTAGTTTTTAAGCCAATTTCATTACATTTTTACTGTATATTACATTTTTTATACAAAATATAACAATTGTGTTGTAAAGAAAAAATAATAATCGTCCTTTTATAAAAGATTAAAGTAGATGAATAAGCGACCTGAATTTTGTAATATATTTATTAGATAAATTTTATACATGTAATGTCACATAACATATTACATAATTGATCATAATTATTGTATCAATGATATGCGTGGCATGGGTTTACAATAAATAATTTTTACGTACATTTGTGTCTGGAAATTATTTTAAATTCAGGGTGAGATACATTTATAATTTATTTTGATAATTAATACGTTAATTAATGCAGATATCAGAGGAAAGTATTACAACGTAATTTTTTTATACATTAGTCGCATATTACATTTCAATCAGATTCAGCTTCACACTCATTCGAAATTTTTTGCTATTTTTTCGTTAAACTATTGTTTATAAATATTTTATTTCGATATATTGCTGGTTGAAAGAGTCAAGATATCTTTTTTTTTTTAAATAAAATTGTTTTGGGTATCTCAACTCCTTCTGGAAATAAAATTTCTATTCTATTCTTATTGCTAGATTTTAAACATAAAACATTATTTCTTGTACACAATAGTTATTTTCTTCGATTCTAATTCTATTATTATGTCTTACGTATGGTTTATACTCATCATTCGATGATGATTAAAGTAATAATTTTTTTAAATACTTTTGTGATGAACCCATTGAAGTTGATGTAAAATATCCTTTGGTAAAAATTACATAGAAATTAGAAGATTAAAAATTCCTCATGCCTTGATATAATACAGCCTTAAAGATATTAAAAATCACAGTGAATTTCTTTTTAGTGATAGGGTTTAATAAAAATGATTGAGTAAATCTTCAATCGTAAATATATACAATATATAGAAAAACATTGTAAAAGAATTATAAAAAGAAATTTCATTCTGCAAAGAATTTCTTACCAGTAAAAATATTGTACTTCATAACGACAATGTATTTTTGTCCTTAAACCAATAAAAAATTAAATATCGGCACACGTCAATTGTGGAGTATAATGAAGCTTTAAAAGATGCTTATTTTATAACAGAAAGTCTTGATTTATTTATTACGCAGGTGAACTCTAGAAACCTAAGAAAAGATTCCAAACTCGTTGGCAAGAACTCATACCTTTTTCTTTTATTAAAAGAAATCTCAATGAAAGCTTTCTCTCAATTTCTCTCCTCATTATAAAAATATTAAAGTAAATTTTGCGTTATTTAAAGTAAGCATTGGATTAAGGGTAAGAAACCGCCTAATTATTCACAATAAATTATCGTTTTGAGAGTCTCGTTGCCAAGTTTAGTCACGGATCGTTTTCTGACCTTCCCCGAGGTTAAATTTACGAGAGACCGACTCTGGCTTTGCCCCTGGGACGTCATTGGTTAGCATGTCCGTAGTTCCTTCATATTTGCAAAATGTAGATAAATATTACACATTACATACATATTACGACGTTCAGCAGTCCAAGTTATCTTTACGTTTTAATATAACATTCTCTGCAATGAGAATTTTTTCACTTTCTTAGCCAGTGAATATCGCGACATATTTATGGGGATTTATGGACATATGAAGGTACCATATACATATATCTGGGGCAGAGGCAGCGGTAAACCGTCGACATAATTTTCGAGCGAAGCGACAGCAGAGACGTTTATGCAGCTCTGATTACATCCTTGGTAACATATCCTGGGGATTTTAAATCTCTACCCTCCGGCTTGTGTCAGTCAATCACGTGATATAATACACATGGACCGCACACTGTGATCATATTTTCTATACAAAAAATTTGGAAAAAAATTCAATTCAAAAAAGGAAAAGAATATTGAAAAATAAAGTTGTTCAATCAATTTCTTTCTAAAATGAAAAGATATATTTGAATTATAAACTATTCAAGCGGTTGAAGTGTGCGGTTGTTGGATGCAGATGATTAGAAAGATAGACAGCACTTTTTGGCGGCGTTTAAAGTTTAAAAACTTTTCTGAAGATCACGGAGAATGAACTCGACAGCGACGGGAAGACTTAAATGTTTTACAGCCGTCCACGAAAAAAGCTACGGACTTTAGCGACACGATCTTGTTCGGGTAAAAGCTGAATCCATTATGAGCCGAGTGCTTAAGTAAGAAAATGAGAGATGCAATTTCCATTTATATTACCTTGCCGATATTCCGTTCTTCTTCCAAGCTTTATCTCGTCCCTAGAATTTTTTCCCCTACGCTTGACGTAACACAACGGTGAAGATGCACTTCGTCGTCCATCCCGCCTCGTCGCTGGCTTCATACTCGATTTTGTGTCCCCCGATTGTGAAAGAACGTCCCGGGCTCTGAGAAATTATGGAAGGCAATCTTGTGAATTAAATTTGGTTGAAGGATCTGGTTATATGGAAGTAGAGATTATTACGTTCGTCTTAAATAATATTTTTCTAATTGAACCTATATAAAATATGAAATATAAATTCGATTGATTAGAAAAAACACTTTCTCAATTTATCTCAACTTGAATCACTTTACACGAAAGGTCTCCATTAAGAGCTTCCGTTTCGTAAATTCCCCAGACAGAAGTTTCTCGAGCAATCAGAGAGCGACGTGCAACAATGTTGGGTCGTATAAATTTCGCCCTTCTCTGACTTCAGCTTACCTTAACTCTCACTTACGTGATTGCATGAGTTAATTGAATTTGACATAGTACACCCTTCGTGTTTTAAAATTAAAAAACACCCCCTTTCTAATGAATTCTCATCATTTCGACAATCAACAGAGCAGACGAATTTAAAATTTTATTCTGTGTTCTCGCAGTTATTTCGGTTCCGAAAGTCGAGACACGTCCGGAAGTTCTGGCTTTTCTCGATCAACGTGGTGGAAGTGAATTCGTGAGTTGTATTGTGTGTAGGAGAACGAGGGAGCGTGAAAACAATGAAGGAAGGAGAGACGAGCTGAAATTTACACGAGTATCAAAATAAAGCAAAAGGAATGATTTTTTCATGATGTCGTGCTGTTGAGGGTCCTCGAAAGTAAAATTATTTATGCGATTTTCTAAAATAAAATACGAATACTTTCAGCCTTGGTGGAAACACCTGACTAGAAGAAAAAGATCCTCTCTTGGGATACGAGATTCTCGTTTTAAAGTTTCTTAGAGATAAACTCGTGCCAAACGCGATCTGCTTCCTGATTTCTATTCCATTTGGGATTTCTGTTATATCCGATCAGTATTTACTATATTTATTGGTAAATATAAGAATTAGAGATGAAAGTAGGAAAGGGTGGAAAATGGGGAGCAAAAGGGGATTAGAAAAAAGATTGAATTCGTCGCGTGTCTGGACATAGTCTTCTTACTCTACTGAAAAATGAACTACCCTTTGGCGCTAAAAATGCTACTATAAATAAAATTGTGTCATTATAAATAATTACGGACTGTTAATTTTTACTCTCTAATAATTTTATTTTGTTATAGTTGTAACTAATTAAATCGTTATTAAAAATCTTTCTTTGAAGGAATATTTATGTTGTAATTAAACGCAGCAAACTAAAGAATGCTTAGTTATTCATAAACCTTATAAAATGAAGGCAAATAATGAAATTTAATATCTTATCTGAGAGAAGAACGTAATAATAATTCTTGAATAATTCCAAGCTTAATTAATTTCATCGGTGTACGAGATAGTGTAATTTAGCTCTAAATTTAAATGAAAGCTGAAATTATTCACTGAAAGCCAAATAGGTAATCCTAGAAATGAAATAATTTTGATATTCAATAAGTATAATTTATTTTAATGCTAAAATATTTTTGTCATTTTGTCAATACATTACAAAAATGTCTAGGCTGTTCATCACTTCAGCGAGAGTTGGAAAATTTTTAATAAGCCCCTTCAATGAGAGAGCGGCTTTATAAAAAGTTTATAAGCTAATATTCATATTTCAAACGTGGTATTAAGCTTTAATTCATACCTATGTTTCAGAATTATATTCTGAACAACTTTCAGACATTTTTAAAACTATTAAAGTTCATAATTCAAATTGAGTATAGTACAATATTTATTATTTAATAATAAAATATAACCTTACCTCATTGCTGTGAACTTTGGTGACCTTGACATTATCAGTAAAGATCGGCTCCACCCAAGTGATTGTAGAACCATTTTGACCTGTGACCTCTATATCGCTCGGGCAGTTTTTAACTTTCGGTGCTTCCCCATCTGGAAAACGATTTTAGAACATCCTTTGAGTCCATAAATGTTACTTTATTTTTATTTCCGATTGCATCACAGCAAACAAATCAAACGAAATGTTTGCTTTATAGGTTTATTGATATAAATTGAGTAGCAAAAGTAAATTTCTCTATTGAAAATATATATTTAGGTCAGAAATAGCTGAATTTATGGATCAGCTTTTATTCCCCACCAATCATAACCCAAAACGGCACATTAGATCCTCTTTATGGTTGTTGGATTATTCAACCCAAAATTTCAAATCAGGGCTTTAATAATAAAACGAGCAATACTATTACTTGTTATGAATATTATTATATATTCATATTGAAAATAAAAAATTATGCTTCAAATTTATCCTCTAGTGTAAAAAAATGTTTTTCTATTACAAATTGGTTTATAAATGTAATGTAAAGGCAATTTTAACGAATAAGCTTTCGGATTATTTCATCTCCAAATTCGTCGTCCTGTTTCTGGTAAAATTGTGGCTTCCGACGACAGGGATATAAACGCATTTAATTAAACCAAGCCTTATTCACCAGCGGTGAATATTCTTTGAAGCGTGCGAATGGATTTGCACACGACAGCTGCAGTGCTTCAGAATCTAGGATACATGTTCAATCTCCACCTTAAAGGCACTGAATTATGAGGAATTTCAAGCAAATTAATTTTTAATTATTCTGAAATAAAATTCAGAAATGTATACAGCCAGTTGCCTTTTCATTCTTGAACCCATTTAAAACGATTTGAGAGAATTTAATTATATTTTCCACCTGGGATACGTTTGCAAAAAATGGTTCTGAATTTAAAACAGGGTCATGCTTAATTAGAAGAAAGACTTGGTTTCATTTTGGACGAAAAATGGAAATTTAGTAGGAATGGAATATTTAAATTCAATAGAAAATGAAGCTCACTTGTGACTGTGATTCGTAAGTCGCAAGTGGTTTGCTTTTTGGAGACAGGATGTCGAGCATAGAATGTAACTTCGTGAACACCCAATTTAAGGTTGGCTTCCAGTCTGGTGCCCCAAGTTGGTTTAGATCGAACGTATCGGAACCAATCCAAATCCGTGGAGGGTTGGTCGAATGTCACAAATGCTTCATCTCGTCCCGGTGAAAGTTCAGCATTCACATCTGGCGGACAATCCAGACGAGGCTTGCTATATCCTGTAATAAAGAAAAGCGAAATTTTTGTAAACATATATGTTTGCTATAAAGAAGAATCATAGTTATTTTTAATATAAAAAATGGGGACACATATGTACTTACTGACACATTCTCCATGTTTTGGCCCATCCCAGGTTCCATTAGGGAGGCACGTTAGTTCGTACTCTCCATGAAGTTGGTATCCGAGAGGGCATTTTAAAAAACACTTAGTGCCAGGTTGGTTGGTCGTTTTTCTTTTATCCCTCCATGGCTTCGGAATCATTGATCGCGAACACATCAAGTATCCATGGCCAGCCGGATTCAGAGGAGGACATGAGAAGCTGTTCATGTCTACATTTTCAATAAAACTTATCAAGAACATCCTAACATACAACAATGAAGAATACCCGAGTCGAAATTTTATACCTATTAAAGTCCATCATATTCGCAATGATTTGTATGTATTTAAATAAGGATCTAAATGAGTTTACAGAAAATTTCTGCCTAATTAAATTTTGTTCAATTTCTTAGTTTATAATGTCCTAAAAATAAAAACAAAAATCGCTTCTTTTTTTTCTTGCTAATGGCGTTTTAGAATTTAAAAATGGAAATCCTCCGCAATAAATTCTTTTGTAAGTAAGATACTAAGAAACTTTTTTTTTTTAATTTCACAAGTTTGACCCTTCTCCACAAAGGGAAATTTTAGTCACGATTTTTCTAATAACTTTTGATTTAACCTTTAGTTTTAATTCAAAAAATTATTTCGTAAGGGAGGTTTTTGTTTTTTACTCTAAAATTGCATCAGTAAATAAAAAAATGGTTTCTGTATACGTTGGTTTTTATTTTTTGAACCTTATGAGGAAAAAACTGGAAACAAATGAAATTCGTCAGAACAGATGTCTGAAACTTCACCCATGCAGAAATTTTTATCAGATTCTGATGGGGTCCTGGCTAGTTTTCCTTAATACTAGTGTGGTCCTGATCTGGAAAACTGGAAAGGACCCCACAAAAATTCTATTATAAAGATTTTAGAGTAATATAATTTTTTTCAGTACTTCAAAGGATTTTTCAAAGGAAATTTTACAAGACTTCAATGATATCAAGATTTTCTAAATGATTTTAAAAGAATTTCAAGTGATTTTAAAGAATTTTTAAAGGGATTTAAAGATATTATGAGAGATTTTAACTCGTTTTAAGAAATTAAAAGCGTTTTCGAGCGTTTTCGAGCGTTTTCAAGTTAATTTACAGAGTTTTTAAGGAATTTCAAAAAAATTCGAACTAGATTCAGAACATAAAAACTTTTAATAATTTGAAGAAATTGCAGTGTTATCAAAACATGTGAAAGGATTTAAAAACTCCTGTAATCTTGTGAAATTGCTTTAAATCTCTAGTTATTAAAAAATTATTCTAAAATAATTATTCTAAAATTTGTTTAAAGTTCCTAGAAATATGAATGTACATGCTTGTCAATAATATAAAAAGTAGTTCAATTTACTAATATATTGTTGAGCCATAAAATCCTAATTAAATATATTGAACCAAAGCTATTATTAATATTTAGTTATACTTTCTTTGAAGTGAAAAATGATCTTCAAAAAATTGTATCTTAGGTAATAATATATTTAAAATAAATATATAAATATATAATGGCAACTAAAATATATGTAAAATTGTTACTTTACTCACGTTCTTTTTTTGCTGACGGATACTTGAAAAATATTCTTCAAACGTATGATATTATGGTAAAAAATGTTAGCTTAAGGGGTTGGGATCCAAGTTCTAATAAATTAATAATAATATTATAATTCAATTCAATCTTGTCATGTGACGTAATTTCTTGCCCAAGGTTTCCAGAGCTACAGAAGGGCTGAAAGGTTCTCCTAAGACCTAGTAAGACCTAGAATAAATAACGGTCTAAAAAAGGGCTAAAATTTTGACTCGGCTATATTTTATATAAATAATATTGTTATAAGTTATATATATACACTATGCAAATACAATACGAATTTATGACCTAATAGTTTCGCAACCTGTACATTGGGTTATGTTTACTCGAGGATACTGCATTTGCAAGCGTATCACAACATTTGCATAATGTGCTTATGAATCAAGAATATTAATGCTGGGCAAATGCGTATCGGAGACTTGTTGTTTGCAAATTTGTCGGCATTATCTTCAGAATTCAAGTATCGTTATTTAATTAATTTCTAGCAATAACCTCCAGACGTGAAACCTCCCCCTATAATTTAATCGTGTAACTGAACGAAAAAAAGTTACCAGTGCACGATTTTCCATCCGAAGACAAAACTCTCTCATCTCCATCACAGGCACAGAAAAAGCTGCCTGCAGTATTCTCACACACTTCGTTGCACCCACCATTAGCTTTGGCACACTCGTTTATGTCTTGAACAGAGCAAAGAGGGTTGTAAAATATAAGATAACCAGAACCACCTATAAGGTCGTTATATAAAGTACTTTATTGGTTCAAGCTTTGGAGCTCACTTTCAAATTTTCGATGATTTCATGTGGTTTTGATTCGTTAATGAAATAAATATTCGTTAATGACTGGTGAGATAAATAATAATCACTAGAGTAAATTAGCGCATTTATAATGAGCTAATATTCATTTAAATCTTGCGTAATTCTCCGCTATTGTCCAGACGTATTTAATAATTAATGCGATATTCAATTCAGTGGTTGAAATAGAACTCAGTGAGCGTTCAGATTGCTTTTGATCAGCCTTTGAATTGTACTCAAGATGCCCTTTTAATACTTTGTGCCTCTCACTGCTCTTAAAATTTCATCTTCCACGCAGAAGTAAATAAAAATAAATCAGGAAAGACTATAAATGCTATGAAAATAAGACTCCAGGGTTTGATTATTGTTTTTCGAGAAAGCTTCAAATATCTTGTCTATTTGAGGCAATATATTGAGAGAGGCAATACCGTATGGGAGTTAATTCGATTTAGTACTTAGATTGCGGTAGGGATGCTGCTAGGGGTCGCAGTTGAAATCTCGTTAGGACGCTCATCTCCCCGCGGGAAGGGTTGTTATCACAGTATCGGTTAGCTGCTTCGTACAGACCACGAATAAACTTTGCTAACTGGCCATAGTGATCTTCAGACCAAAGGTGAATTGTTAACAAAAGCTATGGAATTCAATTAATTTATGTTTAGTATTGTTTAATTTATTAAAAAATGATTGAATTGTAATATCTATGGTTATTTTTTGTAAACGCTAATTATATTAGACCACACCCATATAAATCTATAAATCGATGATAAAATCTTGTATTTTAAAATTAGCGGAGAAGAAAAAGGGTTTTCAAGAAAAGGTACATCCAACTATAATTTTCAGGTTTAACAGCCTTGTACTTTACTGTGACTGTTTAATATTTAAACAAGACTATAAAAGCTATTGTTCGCGAGGTGGATGATTCCTTCGAGAGTTTAAGCTTACTTAAATTTAAACCGGAAGCGACGCAATCAGCAATAAATTGCTCTTCTACAAGGTAAGGGAAATGCAGCTTTCAAGAGACTGTCGAAAAAGTTCGCGGAAGGTTTAATTTAAAAGCAGTCAGAGCTATAGATTTAAATTTATGCAGGACTCGCACATTTCTATTACTTAATACAATTCTCCATAAAGTAATTAAAGCAATCTTCAATATCAAACAATGCTCGACAATACTGAATCTTCGGAAGTAACGCCTTGCTTCGGAAGTTACTTTTCTTTAAATAAAGTTAATTTAAGTATCTAAGTATATAAGTCTCCAGCTTAATGATATAGACGAAAGTTGAAGACTGAAATTTGAATTTTTGTAGCTTACCAATGCAGGAACCCTCATTTGAAAGTTCGTAACCAGGAAGACAACTGGTTGGTAAGTTTGCTGAGATGGGTTGATTTTTCAGTTCTAGAGGCTCAGCACATCGGTAAGATCCAGGAGTGTTGATGCATCCATAATGACAAACTTCCGTCTGAAGGTCTGGCACTGCGCATTCGTTCACATCTGCGACAAACATCAACTTTCCAACAACATCCATTCACCTTCTATAAACTTTCAGCAGTTCCTCTGCATATTAAGTTTGGATAAACACTGGCAGTTTGGCACGTTCACAGTTAGTTACTTATGGTATATAATAGTCCCTGCTGGAAGTCAGCAGAGTGCCATGGTCACATGTCAAGGAAGTCAGGGAAATGTCAGGGACAAAGAAATTTGTCAGGGAAATCAGAGAAATGTCAGGGGAATGCGAGTATCTGCCAGGGACAAAAAAAGAAATTGATTTATTATTAACAATAATAATAATAGTTTATTTAACTGATTTTAGAAGATTTCCATGAATTTCGAGAGGTTATAAAGAATTTTTAGACATTCTTTGAAATTCTATAGGTTTCTGGAGATTTCAAGAAATTGTCTATCATTTTAAGAAATTTTAGCAAATTTTAAGGGATTTCAAGAGGTCTTTCTAGGAATATTTTTTTAGATTCTAGGGAATTTTAAAGTTCCTTGTTGAATTTTAAAGGATTTCGGCCGGTTTTTATGATTTTTAAAAGGTTTTGAAGAATTTTAAGGAATCTTCAGAGGTTGCAAAAAATGTTAAAAGATTTTTACGTGTTATAGGGAATGGATTTTATAGGATTTTAAATATTGTTGTTGAATTTTAAAGAATTTAAAAATGTTTGTAGGAATTTCAAGTATTTTCAGAAAATTTAAAAGAATTTCAATAAATTTTCAATAATTTTAAGAAATTTTGACGTACTTTTAGGGATTTTGAAGTTTCTCATGGAATTTTATTTTTCTCGGGAATTTTAAGAGCTTTTTATATTTTTAAAACATTCTGTAGAATCTTAGGAAATTTCGCAAGATTTAAAGTGATGCTACGCGAAATTTTTGAAAAATTGATCAGCACTGTTATTGAAAATTTATTTGCATTTTTAATAATTTTCTGTCAAGGAAATTTGTCTAAAAGTCAGGGAAAAGTCAGGGAAATGTGAAGGGAAATTGTATCTTGTGGCCCAAGTCTGGTGATGTCTATCTCTTCCTATCCCTCAGTCTATCCCTGTTTCTGGTAATATATATCTTTTTCAATTTCTTAGTGCATTTCTCTACGCAGAAAAAATTGAATCCCTTTCTATCCTAAAAACTATCTCTCTCGCTAGAAATTTGTATCTCTTTCTATCCCTAAGGCTATTCCTCGCTTATTAACTTATTAATGTTTGTATTTTAAACATGAATAATAATTTTATAACTAAAATCTTTTGAACATTTATTCAACTTTATCTGTTTCAATCTATTTGTTAATATCTATAACCTATATGTTCAATTTCCTCATTTGTCGTTCGTCTATCCACCTCTATCTTTCTAGATCTCTTTGTCAGTCGTTATAATCACCAACTTATCTCTTTTAATCTCCTTATTTCTATCCCAGCCTATTCCGCGTCAATGCATCTCTATATCGTTCAATCTCTTTGTCAGGATAATCACTAACCTATCTTTTAGAGAAGAGGGGATTGAAAAAGATAGGAGCGAATTGAGATTGATAAGGAGGTAGAAAGGGATAGACAAGAGTAGGCGGGAGATAGGAAGGAATAGAGAAGTGGGGATTGAAAGAGATGGGAGCGAATTGAGATATAAAAAGAGATAGAAAAAGATAGACTGGAATAGTTGAGAGATAGATAAAGATAGAGAAGTGCGATACAAGGAGAGAGGCGTAAATGTGAATTAAAATGGAGATAGAAAGGGATAGAGAACGGTAGATTGAAAGAGATATAAGCGAATCGAAATTCAAAAATACGAGAAAAAAATACTTTATGTGTAATGTTTTTTTGTGACCTTTTAAAGGACAAAAATTGAGGTAAAATGTCTAAAAAAATGGTTAGATGCCCTTTTTTGGAATTATCATATAGTTTTCTGATGGTTTGAATAAGTCGATAAAATATAAGAGTGTGAACCAGCTGGACCATCTTGACTTTAAGAAAAACTTTCAAGGCTATTTGAAGATCAAGATGATTTTTTTAAAAGGACGATCTTGGCTTAACCGTTTTTTAGACATTTGATCTCGATTTCTGACCTTTCCAATTTCTCATAGAGTATTTTTGATGTGAAATTTTCCGCTCTTTGCAAATCCACAATCAAAAATAGGAATTGCCATTAAAAAAAATCGTCTTGACCTTCAAGTCGCCTTGAAAATTGACCACAAGGTCAAAATTAAGAGTATCGTTCAAAAACCCCCTATTATGTTCTGTACAATTTTTGTCTGAACAATTTGTTTGTAGATAGAAGTTGGGATTGAAAAAGATAGACGTGAATGTGGATCAAGATGAAGATACAAGGAGATAGAAAGTGATAGGATTTCTATCTCTCTACTTCCAGCAGGGGTGGAATTTAAAAAAAAAATGAAAATATACCAGCTCTAGGTCTTGCTCTAATGTTAACATCGCAATTTCGTGGAAACAGGCTACTTTGGAAGAGATATTACCTTGGCAAGTTTTCCAATCATCTTCGAGCATGAAACCATCGGGACACAAGCAGAACACTCGTCCCATTGTTGAGAGGCACGTGTGGGAACATCCCGCGTTATTGATGCTGCATGGACCCGCCTCAAGACACGTGTGGTTGTCGGAGGATAGAATTGTCCCCGGAAGTCCATCGCACGAGCAGTCGTAACCACCAACCAGATTATGGCACGTATCCTGGCACGGCCCGTGTCCCTCGTTTGAAACACATTCGTCGATATCTAACGATCGAAATAAATTTCCCCTAAATTCCTTACATCCAAGTTTTCCCATAAACATCCACGTTTTACAAAAATATAGGTTCCTAACTCTGCCTAAGAGTGTCATTAAGCAAAAAATCTTTTTCAAAACACTCTGTTATTGAAGAATTTTGAAGAATATTTTTAATTCTAAACCAGAAATTGCACAGTTCTGAAATTATGCAGTTCTGATGTTCCAATTTTGAGATGAAGAATGATGAAGAAATGAGATATAAACTTCCGAAAACGGTCCACTTCCGATTTCCTTGAAACTGCGTATGCTTATAGGTATTTTGATGCGCTGATTTGATATGATAGTGAAAACTGGCGACAAGTCGATTTTCATGGTAAAAGTAGTAAAAGGTAAAGCGATATGGTAAAGCGAAATCATCGTAAAGGAAAATGGTAAAAGGAAATCATGTTGAAGGGAAATGGTAAACGGAAATCATGGTAAAGGGAAAT
>JAUESI010000003.1:2797370-2815544 GCA_032275145.1 Synergus laeviventris
AAGAACGTGCTTCGAGGATTTTGAAAATATTGTAATTACAAGTACAATGTGTTCGATGCGAGTTATTAAATTATTTTTATTTTATTGTAAGTATTTCATATTCATTCTACTTTTCGTATATATATATCGTTTTTAATTTGTTTATATAATTACTGTAAATAATGATTCAAGGTATTCTCAACGTAATTTCGACTCAGGAAACCACTGAAAAAGAATCGAAGATGGAAAAGTTAATTGGTATGGAATATAAAAAATATTGCTTGTGATTAAAAACGTATCTCTATAACTAATTATATAACTAATTCTGTTTAAATAATATTTAGGAACCTTAAAAAGCACAGCAGATAGACACAAAGATAAATCGACAAATGCTGTTGAAATTGAAAAGTGGCTACAGAAACCATTGAGTAATTTGAAAAAACAGTGTAAGGATAAAAATGAAGATAAGCTGGAAGAAAAACTACGAGTTTATAATGAAGCGTTAAGCAACATTACAAGTTTCAATCCAAAGAAAAATCATACTTCCGGTTATCATCATGAAATGGTTTTAAAATTATGGACAAATATGCTTGAATTTGTTTCCTATGCCGTTCAAAATTGTTTGGAAGAGAGCGGTTATCACTGGAATGTGAATGACAAATTTTATTTGATGAGCAAGCTTTTCAATGAAATTGCGAAGAGAATGACATCTGGTGAGATATTTTTATATTAATTTTTCTCTCTCTATTAGCCTATTAGTTTATTTAATTTTTTGCTTTTTTTAATACATGCAATTCTTTTTAGTAAATCATTTAACTGTTGATGATTATGAATGCTCGGATAGAGTCTCACCAGAAATTTGGGCATGTAAGCAGTCTCTGGAATTGAAAAAAGAAGAATCATTGTTCAGTGTACTACTAGGAGAGCTTAAACCCTCATTTGGTGGATGCGAGTAAGTAAAATATCTTATAATTATAAATATTATAGTAATATAATTATGAATTCACTTTATACGTATCGTGAAATTTGTATTTTTCCAGGGAAAACTTTTCAGTTAAAAAGTGTGTCTTGGATGTTTATAAAAAATGCAGCAAGAAGTTTTTCAACGTTTATAAAATGATGCTGAGTCCTTCAGGCTATGCTTTTCCATGCAAAAATCTGGAGAATTTATAGTATATATAGTAAAAAAAGTATATAAATATGGAAACTGATATTTCATTTAATGCTATCTAGTTGATAAAATATTATAGCACACATCCGTTTAATAGATAATTATAGATACGCACCGGATCTACTACAGATAATTTTAATTAACACTTCATTATTATCGGTATTAGTCTCTATTTAATAAATTTCGGTGCACCAAGAAGTGCTCTCTAAGATTTGTCACCATAATTTAAATATTTTGTAAGTACATATGTATTATATTATATATCTTATTATACTTGATAAAAAATGTATTATTCTTTGCAAATATTTATATTTAATTTATTTTTAATTTATTGTTTTAAAAATTTGTTGTTTGGAATGTAAGCATCTTATGTAACTACAAATAATGATGAATATCAGACTTTATAATCTTTGTCTATTTTTCAGAGAGAAACCCACTGCCATGTCGAAATATAATTGATTCATAAATAAATATTTTTTTTTTAAATGTCTTTTTAGAGACTTCCTGTTTGCTTATTAAAACCATTTAATACGCATTTTCATCTTCTTTGAAAAATATGGAAACGTGAAATAGATCCTTTAATAGTTTAGAATCCTTATATGCAATAACACGAAAGTTGGATTTCATGGCTCGGTGGAACAATCGACGTTGGCATTGGCATCCTTTCTATGGTTCCTTACCCTTCTGAAAAGCCCTGTCTCACTCCCATGGTAGCGTAGAATAAATATCGAGAATTGGATCGAGGATTACGTAAACGGCGGTTAGACTTAGAGTAAAGAGAAGTGGGATTCGTGTGTGGACTCTGAGTGCTTTCCTCCCCATGACGATTTCATATACTGCAGATGTAGAATATCATGAGAACTCTGAGGGGTGAGGACTTGAGAAGGGGTTGGTTTGCAAGTATCCCAGACAGTGAAGTTCAAAGTACACTGAAGAAGTCAAAGACAGGGAAAAAATCAACATACTTATATCCTCATTTCTCGTTTTAGAATCTTATAGAATCTACTTGAATGTTTTTACATTTTTACAGTTTTAAATATATTCATTTTTACGTTTTTACGATTTTGCATTTTCTACTCTATCTTCTTTTCAGCTTCAAAGCTGGGGATTTTCAAAGGACGAAAACAAAATTTTTGTCGAAAACTACGAAGATGGGAATACGCATGTTACATGAATAGTCAAACGTATCAGCATCAGCTTTTCACTCAATATCCATGAGAAGTAAAAGCAAACATATGCAATGTGTGCAACAGGTTGAGAACAAACAGGAAATAGAAATATTGCTGCATATATAATGTCTATGTCGATATTTCGTTCTAGCTGTGAGAAGGATTTCAGAAATTTTCAATTATTTTAGAAGAAAATAGTGGGCTGAAGTTTCAGATGTCTGTTCAGACGATTTATCATCAACAATTTTAAATTAAGCAATAAACAAATTGCTGTAAATAGAAAACTCTCGTGCAGAAATTGCTCCATTTAACCCTATTTAAAATGGGGTTCTGACGAGGCCCTGGTCGGGATTTCTCATTTTTATAATAATGGAATAAAAGACAAATATTATTGATAATGAAACAGGGAATTGAAGAGTTTTCCTCGCTAAAATGTAATGTAGAAAAAAATAGGGAATTCTTAACATTTTCCAGACTTAATTAAATATAAAAATGTAAAAGATAGTTATACTTATACATACATTGGAAAATTAACAAATATTAAATGAACAGCTTTCCACGAAAATTATTTTTAAACTATTATTTTTAAGCTATATTTCGAGAAATTTAACTGGTTTTAAAGAATTTTGAAACTTTTTTGAATCTTTTAAAATTATTTTTAAATTCTTAAAAATTTGTTATTATCATTAAATATCCCTCGAAATGCTTACAAATACTTTAAAAAATTGAGAATCTTTAAATTATATTGGTTTTTTTCTTAAATCTTAAAAATCTTGAAACTTATCCGAATTCTTTTACTTTCTCTTGCAATGAACTGTAAATAGAACAATCCCGAACAATATATTTTAATAATAACGCAATAATGCAATAAAACAGAAATATTGTTGATAATGAAACAAGGCATTGAAGAGTTTTTCACGTTAAAGTCTAACATGGGGAAAAATAGGGAATTCCCAACATTTTCCACACTTAATTAAATATACAAATATAAAAGATAGTTATACTTATACATATAGTACATTGGAAAATTTCAAGCGATTTCAACAAATTTTAGATTAAAGAATTTTGAAACTTTTTTGGATTTTTTTCAATTCCTTAAAATCATTAAATTTTTTAATATTATTTTAAAATCCTGAAAAATTTTTTATTATTATTAAATATCTTGCGATTTATATTTGTCCTACATGAATTGGAAAAAAACTGCAAAACAAGAATAAAGTAATAAAGGGTGTCTACCCTCCCTAGAAACCCTGGAACTGTCAGAGAATTTTTTCGTGTCATCGCACTCGAAGAAAAAATTGTAGAAATAAAGAATTAATCATAAAAGAGTTTATATATAAAGAAAATATTTAAGTGGTTTGTTACTGACGTTCTTTATTTATAAACGTCTCAAATACTTTTAAAAAATTGAAAATCTTTAAAAACAAAAATTTTGAATTACTTAAAAATCTTGAAACTATCCGAATTTATTTGAAACTCTTAGAAATTCTTTAAATCGACTTGAATTCTAGGATTATATGTGTGTAATGATATTTTATATATAAAAATCGTTTATTTACTTGAATAACGGCATAAATAGTTTTTTTGTAAACAATATTTTTATGATTATTAACGTTTTTCTCGTTGGGTCCTTTCCAGTTTTCCAGATGAGGACCACACTAGAACTAGGAAAAACTGGAATCCTTGAAGAAAAAAAAATTTCGTCTGAGTATAGACGTCGAAACTTCAGCGGAAAGTAATTTTTGAAATGAAAGTTGAGAACTGATAATATAAATCAAGTATTCTTTATCTCTTGTATAGCTTTTGTAAAAATTATGGAGACACAATTGTACAATAAATTCCACTCGAAACAGAAATTATTGGAAACCCACTGTTATCGCTCTGTATTGGACACTCATAAACTTGATCGGCGATATCGAAACCAAACTTGCAACTGCACAATCATCAGAGCTGATACTCGACAAACCCGGTAAACTGAATGGATTTGACAACCAATTAAATTTACATGATGCTGTTCAGATATTGTGAATATTGACTCATTTACTCAAAACACTATAGTCGGAACTTGAAATTATTCAAAGTGTCATAACTTTTATTCGATTAACAGAGGTCTGGATAGAAATTTTCATTAAACAAGTCTGCACATTTTCAATAAACGTGACAAGTTTAGAAAAATGGAAAGGTCCAAGATTATGATTGATTTCGAAAACACCGCCACCGGTTCTTATTATTTTCTCATTTTTTCCTTATACCTTTCCTTTTTTTAGAATTTCACACTCCGCTGGAAATCCATATCAGAACTATATTATATTATAGATGTGAAACACGACGTGCATTCGCTTCGTAAAATTTGATGTCACTCTAACAATCTGTAGAGTTTGAAACAGCAATTTCGTATCACTGACACACTGCTTGTGACATATAAAATGAAGCAGTGACATTATGTGTGGAGAGGTGAACGATCCTTACGCTATCCAATATCCATATTATGGCTAAATCAACGATCGTTATCCATTCTACACGGCCATGTGAGGAACCGATAACTTGCTGCACGAAGGTGCACTTTGGCCATAATAATATTATATAAACTTTAAATTCAATTATAGCAAACAAAGGCTGAAGTCTCTCGGAAATAATAATGTCCACTTCAGAGAAAAAATATATTGACTTGAGAGTGATATTGATTTTTAAATAAATATATCAAGCTTTTGTAGACTCTTTCCGTATCAGATCATGTGAATGAAGATTAATGGCTTTTTTATGTCTTGTGCACGATAAACAAGATGTTTTTATGAGTCATTTTCTGTCTTTTAAAAATCCCATGGAAGAGAATTTTTCCTAGGTGGAAATTAAAATTGATGGGAGCATTTTTTCAGTAGTAAAAAGAAAATTGTGGATAAAGTTAACGGTTGGAAGGCGAAAGGAGTGCAAATTCAATACCTTGATGAAATTTTCAAGTAAATATCAATTTTCATTCTATTGAGCAATTTCACCTAGAAACAGGGTGTGAAATTTGGTTGCAAGAGTAACGAGGGAAGCTCTCTTGTACTTTCAACTTTGCTTGATCCCTTTCCTGAGTGATGCTGGACGTATAGAAACGTATAGAACTTTCCACTCAGGGAAGCTTCTAAGCTTGAAGTGGATAGTAGTTAATTAATGGAAAAGTAAGAAATGTCAATTCTGTTTAGAATTTCGTGTTATTATATTTCACTTTATTTAGAACACTCATTTTATTTAATTATATTATTTAATAATATTACGAATGAATAAATTATTCCACTTGTTTCAATAAAATGCAACCAATTACGACGATATTAAATAAAGCCAAATACAAGAGAGGCAATCAATGGTGCGTTTATCGAGTTACTAAAGTATTATTGTATATATTGTATTTCACGAAATAAATTGACAGAATACAATTATTTTATTAATAGTTATGCTCAATAATATCTATCATCTCGAAAATAATTAATTTCACTGTTTACTTTAAATTAAATTTTATTAAAAAAAAATATAAACGATTAAGGAAATATAAGGAAATTTTTTAAGATTACTCACCGAGTGAACAAATGACACCGATAATCAGTAAAAGGAGACACTCGATTTTCGCAATATCGTGACATTTTTTCGCGCACATGGTAGCTAAACGAATTTTTGATAGCGGTTACATTCGCGTTACGTATCGCGCGACCACTCGTGTGGCTCTGAGACAGCGTTGGATTTTGAGTTTGAATCTCTCCAGCATCCGAATGGACCAGCAAAAGGCGCCTGCTCATAGACCGGCGCGGCGAAAGGGATGCTAAAATCAAATAGTCACCCCATCAATAGATTTTTAAAATTGCTGCTTCAAACGAGAATATTTATCAATAAATAATGAATAAATGTACAAATAGTAAATCGTTTAATTTAGCATATATCATATTGAAGAATATATTTTATTTAAACTCTAATGATAATATGTGGCTAACTTCAACAGTCTTAAGAGAGCAGGCTATAACAGTTTTATAACATTTCAATATTTCATATCGTTTCATAATATGGAGATAACGCCATAATTTAATAGTTCCATTAGTATTCTATTTTTATTTCACTTTCACCTTTTGTAGTTCAAAATTCGACCAGAAGCTGGCACCACGAACTCGATTTGGAACAAAATATAAAGATATCTTCCTTATCATTTAAAAACAATTATTTTGGATGTATTTCAAAAATTGAAAGTTGAGTATTCAACATTAAAATCTAAATTCATATATACTACAATAAGTTCCACTATCTAAATGTTCTACTTTTGAAATTGGAAGATTAATTTTAATAGGAACTCCATATCTTAGTTTCTCATTCTATATATACTTGTGCACTATTGTCAAACCTAAATATTATCTTCAAAACCGGATTCATGTTTATTTTTGATATATCACGAAATAAAAAAACGAAGGCTAAATTGATAGTCAATCTTTTATTCAATCTGTAACTGTAATTGCTTTGAAAATTGCATGAAAAACTATTTTTATTTTTTCCCTTGTCTCAATACTAAATAACTTGTGGTCGATTCGGTTGTATTTCTAGTTATTTATATTGGATTCTGAAGAATTCGTTATTTCGTAATGGCAAGTGAAGCAATCAAATTGCAATGAGGCTAAGGCGTTTAAATTTATACTTAGGTGTCTTATCGGTTTAAATAAGGCAATCTTTTCATTTTCTTATAAACAATATATTGTAGCAGATTATAGTCAATAGTTGTAAACAATATAGTGACGATAAGAGACAAGTGAATTGAAATAAAAATGATGAAATGACGAAACATAATTATCATTGTTTAAGCGATAACATTATGACCTTTTTGTAATGCATTGATGTCTTTCTTCGCCGCCGCTGATACGAGGATTTTCTGTGAAATAAATTAAACTATATTTAGCCACCATGGTTAGTTGTTTATCTCAAGTCCCTAGACAAAATCAAGCAGTTCATTAGAAGTCTTGGAGAAGTCAGTTTCGGTTTCCCTGGATCCTCAAATTTGTTTCTCTTCAAGACTTAAAATTTTGAAAATGTACGGTCTACCCATTCCTCAGTTACCTGACACAGACCTTACTTCCAATGGATCGCCGCTTGACAAGGTCAGAAATGATTATAATCTTAATTAAAATATTGATTTGTGAATATGTCCAAATTTGATTATCTAAACCTGCGAGACAATAAATTTGCAAAGAATTTCATGAAAAGATTTCTCCACTCGTGATGAAAGATGTATCTCATCTTCACCATGCATAGTATTTTTGTATAAAAAAGTAGATAATGAATTTAGCATGAATTTCGTTTCAGAATATTCTTAAAGAGTGAAAGAAGTAAGTATATCATATTTAAAGTGAAGTATATCATATTTATTATTTCGAAACTCGATCACTGAAGGTTCACGTGGTTCTCATAGTATTTAATTCTAGCCTTCAAACAAGTTTCTCGTTCAATGAAATAAAATTGCCGAATTGCGCAAAGCGTTCATGACATTCAACAAAATGCGTGGGAAAATTGGATTGTGCATAAAGAAAGGAAAATTTACATTTTCAAATTGTACAGCATTTTTTATAAATGTGCTATATTTCTAATATCCTAGAGCACTCTACTAATTTCATAAGCTCTCAATTTCCTCAAGCATTTCGCATAATCCCTTCTACCTGAAATTTCACTCGAATTTCTGCTTGCAATAATCTGAGCTTGCAGTGGGAATATGCATACAAATCGCTTTTTATCTAGCAGAAAACTTTATAAGACGTAAAGTTCAACAGTAGATGAGATGGAAAACTTTAACGCAAGAAATACAACGTTCTTCAACGTTTCTTGGCACAAACTTGCACAATGTAGTTTCCAGAGTAGTTACTGGGTAGTTCACTCTAATACTGTCAGAGTGAACGTGGCTCGAATTATGTATGAAATCTCCTTCCGATCCAGGCATTTGAAACTATGTAAGCTTCAGATAAATGTTCATAAATGTATTAAAATGAATACACGCCTCACAGTAACTGTATGGGAAAAAAAATTTTGTCTTTTTTTTAGGGTACTTTTTTAAGCCCATTTTTAAAATAAAAATTAGATGGTTTTGCAATGTGCGGAGTAAAATGAAACAAAAAACCTGCTGCTCTTTTGGACTTTATATAAATTAGTTTTAAAAATATCCAGAATAGTCCCACAATAAAAAAATGGATGGTGAAGGTGAATTGAACCAAACTTCAGGTAAATTCATAAAAAATGAAGGTCAATTCAAAATTTTCGCTGAATTTAGAAGAATTTATAAAGAATTCGACACAATTTCGTATCAAAATGAATTTAAAGAATTTTAAACGATTTTAAAAGATTACTTTTGCAATTAACAAGAGTTCAATGTTTCAAAATTCAAAAGAAAAGATTCTAAGAAATTTTAATTTATTTTTAAAAATTTCAAGGTATTTCAGACAATTTCAATTTAATGTCAGACATATTAAATGATTTAAAAGAATTTGAAGGGGTTTCAAAATAATTCAGGAGTATCAACTAAAAATGTTTTCAGCTTTAAAATATTATATTTTCTATCCGAAAAAGTTTTTTTGAACAGGAAATGACCTTGAATAATCCTTTAATACCAATGTCAATAATTTTTCAGATGTTTTAACTTTGCCATTGAAGGTTTCTTGAAAACAGAAAAAAAGAGGAATCCTGAAAAAGTGAGCAAATGGGGGAATGAGGGGAAGACTGTAAATCCTGTAATCTGCCGATTTTGTATAAATTTAGGGACCAATAAATGAAATAAAAATTTTAAATATTCAGTCGGTTATACTGATTTATCCATCGAGCATGAAACTATTTCATAATTAAAGAGTAATCATGAAGAATTTTAAAAAGATAATCCTCAATCAGTGAAAAGTAAGAAAAAATATTATTAATTTTTTAATAACATTCAAAAACAAAGTTACGTGAGATGATGAGTATGGTTTAACCATAGAAGAAAATTTCATCAGCTTCTGAGAGATTAAAAGAGGAAAGTATACCTATATACAGCAAAAAATTGAAGCCGAAGGTTAAAGTGTTTACATATTAATTTTTTGTAGCAATTTTAAAAGATGAATCCTCGAGTACATTTTGAATGATGTAAATTTCTGGCATGTTGCAGGCATTCCTAAAATGTGTATAAATATTGGCTGACCTTTATTTAAGCTTTCAGTAGTAATCTAACGTCTTCCAAGATTCTTGAACTGTCCGTCCACACTTTTATCAAGTTTGAGAAAAAAACTATCATCGAAATTAAGACTGATTAAACCGGAATTAAATTAAACTGGTTAAGTGATAATGACCGTAACCCTATTTAACGAGACGTGGTACTTGTAGAATTTTAGATTGTGGAAAGAGAAGGGCGAGAGTGTTTCGGTGGTTATATAAAAACAAGTCCTATGTGGGAAGGAGAGTAGTTGATGTGATTTACGAGCCACGCGCTGGTTTTAAAATCTTATCCATTTCGTAATTTTCTGGGTTATTTGATTATCCGTAGTATCAATTATTTATCAATTTATAATTAAGGAGACTCGAAAATCATTATCTTTTGAGATGGGACGAAGTGACATTATTGAGGAGCAATTACCCGATGTAAGAAAGTGTGACTAATACGTATTTAAGATTATTCTAGTACCTTTTGATGCTAATGAGATCATTAATTCGAGAGTGTGAGATACGAGTTCGAAAATAAATTATGGTGATTAGCAGTTAGCATAATTAACCGATTTTATTAAATGCTTTACTTTTTATCTTCAATAAAAGGATTTCTCCGTTTATTTCATTTCTTTAAAAGCAAATACTTTGCTCATAATATTTGCTTTACAAAATATTACAACTGAAATTTTAATATTGTGGAATAATCTCTTATTTTCAGCCAAAGCTCATGGAGGGTGGCAACTATATTAAGGAAGGCAGAGACTCAGCAAGAAGTACGTGCCTCATCTTTTCTCCTAAAGAAGAAGACGAAGTGGGAGCATTAGGGAGATATCTCCAGCTTTTCACAGTGAGTATTGAAAAATGTGCAGTTGAATTGAGAGTCCTCAGAATTTAGAATTTAATCAGTACGACTTCATCCAACGTTGATCTGGCTGAAAAGGAAAGTTTTCACTCAGATACGAATCGAGGAGATATATTTTTCATGAATCAGCCTTCCAATTTATTTATTATTATTTATTACTGTTCCGTTGAATTAAAATCGATATTTTTTTAATTTAATAGAAATATGAAGTTAATCTTCTGCACATCGAATCAAGGAGTTCTCTCCGACAATCGAATGGATACGAATTTATGGTGGAATGTGCACCAGGTGGAAATCTTGGTGGAGTTGTCGAGCAGCTTAAAAAACAGTGTGGCTATTTCTCCATCATTTCTAGGTAATACCATATTGAAAGGACATTTTCACGTTTATTAATCCTGATAGATTCTAAATAATTAAAGATTTTTTATTGTAGGAATCATAATGACAACATGGGAACAGTGCCATGGTTTCCCAGGAGATACAGAGACCTCGACAAGTTTGCAAATCAGATCCTAACATATGGCTCTGAACTTGATAGCGACCATCCAGGATTTACAGATCCAGTTTACAAAATAAGGAGAAAGTATTTCGCAGATATAGCTTACCATTACAAAACGTAAGCAATTAAAGTAAAATATAAAAAAATATTTAGAATTGTTGTATGAAAACGTTGATGATTTGCAGAGGTCAAAAAATTCCAAAAGTGGATTACACTCCAGAGGAAATAGCAACATGGGGCACAGTTTTCAGGAAACTGAGAGAACTTTACCCGAAGTACGCTTGTCGAGAGCACAATCATGTTTTCCCTCTGCTTATCGAAAATTGTGGTTACAGAGAGGATAATATTCCTCAACTGGAGGATATATCCAACTTTTTAAAAGGTACTTGAGAATCATAATTTATTTTAGAGAATGGTAAATTTCAACAAATTGTTATTAATCGTGAAATAACATGATTTCTGTTCATATTTCAGACTGTACGGGATTTACGTTAAGACCAGTTGCTGGGTTGTTGGCGTCCCGCGATTTCCTGGCAGGATTAGCATTTAGAGTATTTCACAGTACACAATATATAAGACATAGCAGTAAGCCATTTTACACGCCAGAACCGGATATTTGTCATGAAGTTCTGGGTCATGTGCCATTATTTGCCGACCCAGCTTTCGCCCAATTCTCACAAGTTATAGGATTGGCTTCCCTTGGTGCACCGGATGAATATATCGAGAAATTGGCAACCGTAAGTGTTTCCTCTGGAAGCAACTGCTAATGAAAATTTTAGACGTCTGGAGTAATGGGTATTTTTCTTGAGATTTATATTTTTTTTCAACTTTCAGTGCTTCTGGTTCACTGTTGAGTTTGGACTCTGTAGACAAAACGGAGAATTGAAAGCCTATGGAGCTGGTTTGCTATCATCTTTCGGAGAGTTAGAATATTCCTTAAGTGGAAAACCAGAACTGCGACCTTTTGACCCATTGAAAACAGCAGTTCAGAAGTATCCAATCACTGAGTATCAACCAGTTTATTTCGTAGCTGAAGATTTCGAGGATGCGAAAGAAAAGATGATGTGAGTATAGTTGGGACGTAAATATAGGTCTTGTAACATCTTCTTGTAACACAATAAGACAAATTATTGTCTTGTTATTCTGCTCTATTTTTCGCAACTGTATTTGTTTTGGTATGAGGAAACTGATATGAAACTTATGAAAGAGATGTGTCATTTCTAAACTTGTTTTCAGTTATGTCTGAGTCACTATTTGTGTTGCAATTGATTAATTATAAAATGAATTAAGAGTAAGAAGTGTTATGCAGATTGCAACAAGGAGATGATAAAATGTGGGTTTATCCATTTAAATGTAAACACTATGGTATTTCCTAATGCACTGGTTTTGAATTTCAGCAAATTTTCTGAACAGATTCCAAGGAAGTTTGGTGTTAGATACGATGCTTATACTCAGAGCATCAGTATAATTGACAGTAAATATCAGGTGGAAGATTTGGTCCAAAATGTTAACCAGGAAGTACAGATTTTAATGGACGCTCTCAAAAAATTGAAAAATTGAAGAATAACTTGAATTCTTGTAATAGTTTATTCTAAACATAAGTTGTATCAGTTGTATGTTTAGTCTATAAGAAATTATTCTTGTACATAGTTTAATAATGAAATAATAGAATTAAAAATAAAACATTGTATTCTTGTATTGATTTTTATTTATTATCCCGATGAAACAATTAATAATTTGGCGGGTTAAAAATGTTCTTACAAATATTGCTGAAAACAGTCACCAGCGTTCAATTGAATAGAATTACAGAAATTTCAAATTATATTCCTATATCTTTTAAATTTGCTTTATAAATTGACAAATTTTCAACGCTGGCTAACACTTTTTTAACTTATTTTGTAATACTTTTGAATATTTATCACATTTAACAGAAAAGTATTTCCAATAATTGACTTCATAGTCGCGAAAATCACCTACACATACTTATTTTTATTTAATTTTCTAGATGAAATTAACTAAACGTTCAACGGCCATGTACTAAAAATTTTACAACTGAAAAATCAAGAAACAATTTATAAGCTTTTCTTGATTTAGTTCGCATTTCAAATCCTAAATTTTTGGTACGCCTTGAACGAGAATATTAACAAAATATTTTTTTTTCTCGTATACTTAAGAAAACCTTATACCCGATTAAAATTTTTTTAAAGTTACTTTTGGTCTGGCACATAGTGAAAAAGTATGTTTCATTCAAAAATCTTCAAAAAATATAAAGTTTTGTGAATGTTAAAAAGATTGGTCTAATTATGAGTTCCTCTACATGTCTGTTAAACATTTTTACATCACTCATATTACAATTTAAATTTACATTAGGATAAAAATTGCTGCCAAAATGTTATATGAACATTTAGATCACTTTCGAACAACAAACTTGTTAAAATTAATTTCTAATCACCCTGTGAATATCCATATTGTACTTTTTGGACCTTCTTCTAAAAAATGGACAATTCTACAATATTTAAAAATACACGAAGTCCCTTACAGTTCCTTGTGAATCTTGAATTTGTACATTCGCTTTATTGTAAACTTAGATCTAACACTTACATTTATTAATTTTCGCATAAATATACTTTGACTGTTTCATACTGTTGAGAAATCGTTGATCTTTCTTAAAATTACCTAAAATAACATTTTTTCCATACTTTCGTAAGGTAAAATCTACCCATTTTTGGATTCAAATCGGATAACTGAAACATTATTGACTATTGTTAAGACAAAAAGGATGCTTTAGAAAAAAAAGCAGGTTTAGAAAAATAGATAAAAAGTATTCTGTGGAATGTTTTCTGGAATATTTAAGTTGTGACAAATAAAATGTAAACAATTATTAAAGGTATGTTTTAAACATAACAGTCAATGAATTTTGGAATATTCATTAGATCTAACACTTTTATCTTAACGTCCATAGAAGCCTGAGGGTTACAAAATATTAATTACATTAAAAAAATTTGTATTTTAAGATATAATAATTGATAAACCTCAGGATGTTGTTTCTATCTTTATCTTAGGTTAATTAGTTGATAATGGTAACAGTCACTCACAGCCTGCACACACTCTCTTATTTTCTCTTAAATCAATGACTATAATTTAATACCACAATTTAAACATTCAGACAATTCGAGAAAAATTGCGCACTTGAGATCTACTGCATGTAAAAACTGTCATCGAAATTCCTGAATTTTATAAAAAGATCTTTTCTAACATTTCTTTAAAAATCCAGGTGTTCCAATTTGTGACCTTATTCACAATTGATGAGAATATAAAAACTTAGATCTAATTGTTCCCTTTTTATCTAATTCACATGGAAGAAATATCTGGCAAAAAAATTATAAGTAATTAAAATAATTTAATTTACTGTTGAATAATAAAATTTTCTATCTTGAATCTTTAATATCTATAAAAAATAATAAGACTTTAAAAATGGCATTAGAATACAGGAATTATTTGTACTACATTTTTTCTTTATGTGGCCCCCGAAAAACACGAAATTACTACCATTAATAATAATCATACAACAAGCCGACATTCATTTTTGTTCCCCAAGGTATCATTAAGGCTTGGAAACTAGATTGGTTATTCAGCACCTCGAATTGTCTTGAGACACCTCAACAAACATTAAAAATATTATTAAATTTTGATGAATTCATAAATTAAAAAAAAACAGTTGACAATTTGATCAACATTATATAGGCCTTTACTACTGATTTGCATTCGAACTCATATTAGTGTAAACCATTTCACCTGAATGGCAAATTTGATAATTCATCAAATTATGATTCTCTTCTTGTTGAGGATGACGACTTGTTTGAGGAACACGATGTCGGTGTTGTTGAGGTACTTCTTGATGTGTTTGTAGTAGGTGGAGTTGATGATTTTGAGATTGTGGAACCATTGGTGACATGTCTACCAATTCTGTTATGGAAATTTCTCTAGAAACTGATGGAACTGTCACTGGTTGATTAAATAGTTCTAGTGGGACGATTGGTACTGGAAGTGAAATGGGTACTGGCAGTGGTCCTGGAACAAGACTCACTTCTGTGACACCTACAGCTGGAATTATCCTGGAATTAGGACTGACGATGTTTCGATTGGAAGATTCACTGGAATTTGTGCTGGTGGGTATGTTCACCTGTCAAAAATGAAAATCATTATTCTCTTTTCTGATAAATATCATCATGATCATCTTTTTGATTACGATGAAGACAAGATAATTACATTTAAGATTGGAGAGAAGATGCCATATCTTGCGATAAGCAACTGCTCAGAAACTCTTCTAAGTTCTTCTTGCTGATGAACGATGAGTTGTTGCAGCTCCTCGTGTTTTCGTTGCAGCTCATCTTGTATCTGATTTTGAGATGGTGGTATAACAATTGTCGGTGGTTGCAGAGCTTCCGGTGTTGGTAAAGATGATGTCAGTGGTGCAGTAACAACAACTCGTTGCATTGGCAAATTTGCATACTGAGAAGGTTTTAGAAAATTGTCACGTGGTTCTGGAATTTTCAGTTGTTTTGGATGATCAATTATTTCCGGTGAGCTGGTTTTGGGAGATGTTGAAGTCGGTACTGAAATGGATTTCAATTGAGATCCATGAGTAGTTGCATAAACTTTATTACTGGCTTGAGAATATTGAGATCCACCGGATATGGAAGTGTTGATGTTCGATTCTGTTTCAACACATCGAGTTGTCGACTTTTTTAACGATATTTTTGAATTTTGGGATCGCTTCGAAGACAAGGAAGGACGTATTTGGCACGATGATGAAGTCTGAAATAAATAAGAATGTTTCCTTTGAAATTAAGAAATCCAGTTTGATGACTGCTATTGCATTGAAAATATAATTACTTGAATCTGTTTAGATGAAGACAGAGCATCATTCTGATTTTGTACTGTCGCTTGCTCGTCTGCAAGTTTTCTCATCTGCTTTATTACATTCACGTAGCTGAGAACTCGATGTGTGCAAACGATAAATTCTGGTTTTGAATTCCACTGGTTGTATGTTATGTAAAATCTGGTTTGTAACCATATCCATTGTTGGCCCTTTGTCAGGAATCTGTAGTAGCATGATGTTCCTTCGCCTTTCTGCATTACTGCAATTAGTCCATAAATAATAGCAACAAATAAATACAAATACATAATAAAGAATAAAAATAAAACACTTTTTAAACTTACATGATTCATGGCAAATTACAACTTTGTCCAAATCATCAATATGATAATAGTCATATCCGGAAGTTCCCAAAAGCTCGAAAGGCAAATATCCAATAATTGGAGGAGCTCTGTGATCCAGAAATAAAAATTTCCATTCCAAACTGTGTCTGGAAGTAAATTCTGATTTGCTGCTGTCCACAACCGACATTTCCTGAATTAACTGAGGGGTTTGAAGTCGTCCAGTGCCAATAAATACCAACCTAAAACTCAAAAAAAATAGATTCATGTAGTGGAACCAAAAAAAACCAACACAAATTTCTACCTACTCTTTATAATAATTATTATCTATTCAGAGTAGAATAGATATTGGAATAATAATTACGACTCGGTTTTTCCATCTCCAGAGTTATTGGTAAATCGATTTGTAGGAATTATTGAGTCAATGTCTGGATCCATATCCGAGCCTTTGAAACAAATTAAAATAGTTTTAATTTTAAAATATTGTTGGTAAAGAATTAATTTAAAGAAAAATATTATACTAACGAAAGTTCCCCATAAATTTCACTAGATCGTATATCGGTTTGTCTGGAAATTCTATTCCACCCCTTTTTATATGGCACGTGAAAGATATTTGACTGTCTGCTAAAAGGAATTAAAAATGAGAAATATATTTGAAATGTTTGGAATAATTTAAATGAATTTTTACCTTGAGGTAAATTACCTTTATTGTCATTTATATTGTCTCTCATATTTCCTGGATTTAATAACACATTGTACAAGTGAGACTGGTCATCTTCATATGCGATTTCGTAGATAGTGGAATTTGTTAATTCACTTGGAAGATATCCAAGAAGTGATGTAACACTTTCGGATACATAGTAAATTCTTCCATTTGATGAAAATAAAATTATAAAACCATCTAATGCCTGTAAATATATTTTTTTGTATAGTTAAAAATCTTTTGCTTTTATGAAATTTTATTTACACTAGTACCTCCAAAATAAGATGAGTGAATTCTTCATTCGAGAGAAATGAAGGCTTCCAATCTTCCTGAATTTCATGCACCCTCGACCTTGCAGCAATATCTAGAAAGAAAATGATTCAATGAGCAGTTATTAACATTTTTTAAACGATTTTTTAGTTATTAAACATTTACTAACCATTGTGATTTTTCAAAAAGTGTATCGTTGATTTTAGCACAGTGGATTTGTCCATTTTTCGTGTATTCGTGTTAACCATACTTCCTAGTTCATTCACCAGCAAATTAAATTGATCCCTTCTCTTTTTCTCACTTAGGTTTCGAGATTTTCTGAAATTTTTGGCATTTTTTTGATTGATTAACTTTTTACTTTAATTCTTAATTTTATTTTCATATTTAATGTATACTAGTATAACTTCGATTTTACCTTTTTGTACTATCTTTTTCGTCATTATCATCATCCATTGTTTCACTGGAAATGTGATAAGGTTTTGGAAATTGCAATTTTTCACTTCTCTTCAATCTTTTAAAATAAAAATGTATCAATTCGCTAATTTCATTTTAAGTAGAAAAAGTTGCGGACCTATTTCAGTCAGACATGCAGACTTTATCCACTTTCGCGTCAAATATCTTATGTTTCGCGAATTACTAAATTGAAATTTTGTTCTCGGTTTTTTTTAATAGCATCAAGCAAATATTATCAATTATTGAAAAAATATTATACATGTAAGTATTCAAAACACTAACTCAAAACGTTAATTGCATCGAAATGTAAATTTCAATAACGAACAGTTAAATTAAATTATTAATATAAATCAGGACTATGTTTCAAGTTTCAACTATACTAAAGTTTTTTAATATTTCAATCAAACTCACACTCTGAAAGTCAAAGTTCAAGCACATATATATAAATATATATTATATACATATATATATATATATATATATTAAAAAAGTATATATTTAAAAAATGCTTCTATTTTTCGCAAGTCACGGAAAATGACTATTTTGCATAAAATACTTACTCTGAATGACGAGCACTGATTTCACTGTGCACATAGCTCGCCATCGTACCGTTCTTTTGCATGAAATGCGCACACTCAGAAGGAGAAGAATTACATTCACGTTGACCGATCAATT